>JASPKZ010001912.1:0-67139 GCA_030220185.1 Diploptera punctata
TGTGATTGACACATGTGGATGTGAAGGGCCAGCAGCCGGCTGGTAAAAGGGCAACCGCTGAAAAGTGGAATGACCCTCAATCGGAATCGGAGGAATTCACTTAACTATCTAACTCACTAGGGGCACGCCGTAGCGTAGTGTTTAAGGCACTGAGCTACAAGCCGGAGGGTCGAGGGTTCAAGTCCCATTCGGGTCAGGATTTTTAAATTGACCCAAACCCTCTGGCGGCACTATGGCCCTGGGGTCGACTCAGCCTCTAACTGAAATGAGTACCAGACGCTTGTTCTGGGGTAAAGGCGGCCGTCACGCAGGGCTGACAACCCGGCTGACATAAAAGAGCCAATTGTCTAGAAAAAGTGGGAGCCTTAAACTCCCACTACCCAAGGGCCCTCCGGGTCTGTTGTGGGATCACTTTATTTTTTTTTATCTAACTCACTGGCACAATCGAACCCGTAGCTTCATGGCCGAGCGGACATAAGCTCTCCATACATCCCTATCCTGAACTAATGTTCTCCAATCATTCCCTGTATAATCTTGTCTTGTCTTATAAGCCCATGTTTCCTTTAACATAAATTTAGGCGCTCTCCCCCTACAGGAAAGAATTTGAACCATACTAATTTAGTTACACTTGTTTTTGATTAGATGCCATTCTGAGTGGTCCGTAGTCAGCGTTCCGCCTCGTACTGACATCTAGGAAACCAAGGTAGTACTAGGACGGGGAAATTCCGTAAATTTTGCTTAGAGGCCTTTTCATTCAGGCTTAAGGATTTTTAACGAGCCTGAAAATCTTCAGACTCGGGACCCACTGCTTAAAGTCCCTCCCGGAGGACTTGCTCCTTGGATTTTTCCATCCTAAAAAATCCATCGACCCCCGGCCGGGTTTGAACCCACGACCCTCGGGACCAGAGGCAATGAGTATAACCACTAGTCCACCGCTGCCGATCCTGTATAATCTACTTCCCTCAAATCATAGCTAATGTTATTCTTGGAACCTCATTCTTGGTCTACCAACTGGGCGTTTTCTCCTCTGGTTTTCCTACAAGAAGCTTCCATGCACGTCTTTCATTCCCGTTCGTGCCACATGTCCTGCCCATCGCAGTCTACGAGACTTAACTTTCATTATATATCTGGCTTCCTATAAAGACCATGTAGTTCACTGTTATGAAGTTTTCTCCATTCACCTGTCTGTTTATCTCTCTTGATCCACAAATTTTCTAAGAACTTTATTCTCAAATAGTTTGCACAATTCCTGGATGTGGGAATTTTACTTGGACATAGATCGTTGTTATTCCAAATCTAAAAATTGTACAAACACCAGAAACACTTTTCCTTTATACAATTATTTTTGCATCTTACTTTAACAAATGCTGTTCTTTTTTTGTATTTTTTTAAAAATAAGTCTTCCTCTTTG
This sequence comes from Diploptera punctata, assembly GCA_030220185.1. Taxonomy (NCBI): domain Eukaryota; kingdom Metazoa; phylum Arthropoda; class Insecta; order Blattodea; family Blaberidae; genus Diploptera; species Diploptera punctata. Next base: position 1,412 of record JASPKZ010001912.1, read on the forward strand.
TCTCTCTAGGGTTTTGTAAAGTTTCAAAGTTAATGAAAAAAATAGCCCTAAGCGTCTTTTTCAAACGTAACAGTAAACCATTCATTCCCTTCTCCAACTTGTAATTCGTATAAGTGAGGGTCCTTCATTTTCCGACTGCAGCATGCCTCTACTCCTCATTAGTTTCATTGTATGCCGTCAACAACAGCGCCACTTACCTTTCAACTGTCTTTATCTCTCTCACAATGTATATCTTATCTCTGTTTTTTTTTTTTCCCCTCCCCATTCAGAGCATTATAATAATGATAATGCGCGCCATCTCGAGTGACATTAGGGTTATTAATCACGTCACGTTGCTATGCCTGCAATTCACTGACAATGAAATTACAACACTAGGCATTTGTGTCGGATTACTAAGAGATGGCGTTGTTTACCTTCCCCTATTGTCCTATTGTTACACTTCTTATCCGCTTAGGAAAAAAAAAAGTTATATAGAGTTTTCTTTCTATTACGTTCATTTGTTGTATATCTAGTGTATATAGATGTCAAAATCGTAAAACCTATTCTCAAGATGGTCTAACGGTTATACCATATGTTGCAGGCCTATCTACAATCCCTATTTTCAATATCTATCTATGGTGTATTTCACTGCAATCATAGCATTTTCATAAGTAATGCCACGAGTGATTTCCAAATTATCGATAAATTCCCGACTCACGAAGTGAGGAGTGAATTTATCTAGAGAATTTGGAAATCAAGAGTGGCATTTGTTAGGACTATTTAACGAATAAAATTAAGCTGTTTACTCACAAATCATTATTTAACTATAGTTATTTTAAAATATATATATTTAATGTAAACGGCGATGTTTGAAAACAAATGAGAAACGATAGGTACGCTTCATCTGCTTCTTTTGTTTATCACTGCAACCAGATCATACTATTTATTGCCAAAGGAACGCAATATTGTAAGAATGCTCGCTAGTGGAAAAAAAAATGAAACACATCAAACTGTATATTAATTCATTTCTGATGTCGTATGATGTAAATATGACAATTATATTTTTCTGGATTATTACCTGTGAAAAAATACATTTAAGAAAGTGCAAACAGTGGTTTCTTTTTTTTTTTTGGTGGTATAATAAATTGCTACTAATGTTTTTAATTAACTCCTGCAAGCGCTATGTGTTTACATCTATGCACTATATATTACAATCTGGTAGCCGTATTTCTTATAGGCTCAATCACTGCAAAATAATGGTCAGACCTGTTCAGAATATTATAAAGGAGGAGATTTCTTATTTATGGTAAATATAACACTGATAAATATTTCGTGAAACACGATTCTGATTGTAAAACGAAATCATTGAAACGTGATTGGTCATTGACTCCCATTAGGGGCATGAGTTAAATAGTCATGCTAAGCTTTGCAGCTTTACAGTAATATAATGTACGGTTAAAACTATAAAATAGTTACTGTAAAACGGGGTTACTTTGACTCGAGGGGCAACTTTGACAGAATTGGGGCTTCTTTGACATTTTAAGTTTCTTGCGTGTTTTGGGCTATTTTGACAACAATTCAATGGTGTAGACATTTCCTTGAAGGAGCACGAATAATTAAGTTGTTTTAAAACAGGATGTTAATTGTTGGAGACACATCTGTGTCACTTTCAACAACAATGAATTGCCAGCAAGGATAAATTGTGATTTTCGGTTTTACAGGGGTAAGGACTGGATTTGTTTGTGTAAGATGCAAGCTCTGGGTCTGTGGTACGTGTAACAGAGGATCGAACAATTCTCAATATGAATGTGAACTATGTGAAGATCAGATGTGAAAATCTGTTTTTTTTATTTTCTACTGTTGTTTCAAAAATGCATGTTTTCTAATTAATTCCTGATTGTCTAACTACAATAATTATATAATTTTTGTGTTCTGTTGCGCGTCAGAATTGATAAAGAAGTTTAAGTTTATTTTGTCAAATTACAGTTATAAAACATTTGCAGTAAGGTTGTTTACAATAAAAGTATTTATAAAAAGATAAATTGGTGTCAAAGTAATGTCTACAGTGGGTCTACTTTGAATTATAGTGAAAACAAATGTGATGTCAAAGTAGCCCCAGCACATGGGCAAAACAGACCTAAACAAAACTCATTGTTGTCCTACTAAGTTTTTATTTGAGGAGAACAGTACCAAATGGGATTTGTAGTCTAAGGTTCAATTGGTACAATAAATCATACGTTCAATTTTTTCGGCATAAATCATACGACTTAGACCTTAAAAACCTTCAAAAATATGTCAAAGTAGCCCCTTTTTCGGTACCTTGTATGTCCGTCTCCTCAACTTAAGTTGTTTTAAAACTCTGTAGGCCTGTCGGGACTAGTCCCATCATCAGCAGAGTGCATTAGGTCCGTACTTGTTGACCCTTGTTGAAGCACTGACTTGATTGTGAGTATTTTGTACAGAGGATTGTGTGGACTGGGTGTGTTTTCATTAAGAATCAGGTTGTTGTAGATTTCTCTTAGGATTTTGATTTCCTCCAGTATATTTATCCTCGTTGGAATGTTTTCTCTATGTACTATTGTGAGGGTGTTATCGATGTTATGCATATGGTGTCCAGCCTGAATTACATGTTTTGCGTAACTTGATTTTCCTCCATTATAAATAAAATCTTTGAAATGTTCCTTGAATCTAATGTTGAAGTTACTGTTAGTTTTACGGACTTAATGCAATCTCCTGATGATGGGACTAGTCCCGAAAGGCCTACAGAGTTTTAAAACAACTTAAGTTGAGGAGACGGACCTACAAGGTAACTATATTATAGTTTTTAACCTTATACTATATTACTGTGAACTAACGCCTCAACAGAAACTTACCCTGAATTGTACTAGTATCGATTTTGCAGCTTTACTAGGGAATTATAGGTGTCGTAGCTTCCCGATAGCAATGATGATGATGATGGCCTGATGATCTCGGGGACCGTTGAGCCCTAAGCTTCCTGACATTTGTCTTATAGGCGAGGAAAAACCCCGAAAAAACTTCACCCAGGAAGCCTATCCGATCAGGATAGAGGGGTGCTCAGTATAATATTTAAAATATTCCGATTGATGGGGGGTTTAGAACAAAAGTGGAACATGTCTACAAATATTTAAAATTCTAGTTTTACGTGAATTTGGGTTCAAAATACCAACAATTTTTCAGAGCAACTGTGTACCAAGTTTTGTATTTGTTCTTTTTCACTGTAAAAATTAATGTTTGTTTCTTCATTTGCAATTAAATGTATTACTTCAACTTTATGGGGGGCACGCCGTAGCGTAGTGGTTAAGGCACTGCACTGCGCTGCAAACCGGAAGGTCGAGGGTTCGAGTCCCGTTGGGGTCAGGATTTTTAAATTGACCCAAACCTTCTGGCGTCACTATGGCCCTGGGGTCGACTCAGCCTCTAACGGAAATGAGTACCAGACCTTGTTCTGGGGGATAAGACAGCCGTCACGCAGGGCTGACAACCTGGCTGACAAAGTGCCTATTGTCTAGAAAAAGTTGGAGCCTTAATCTCCTACTACCCCAAGGGCCTCCTGAGGCCTGTAGTGGGATCACTTTACTTCAACTTTATATCAGTTTTCTCAAAGGAGTAAAATATGGACTTGTTCCACGTTTGATCTGAACCCCTCAAAATTGACGGCAATGGGAGTCGGGTTCTCACTTTGTAAGGTAAACGGAGATTCGTGAGCTGGGGACTCGGGGTTGAGTTGCTTTTAAAAAGTATTGAATAGACAGTCTACTTTATGACAGAATTAGAAACAATTATGCAAATCGATCAGCCTGTCATATGCGTCTGTTCCTCCATTCGGCTTCCATTCGAGAAGAATCTAGACTGAGGTTCCAGATTATTTCAACCCTCGCATGTGTAAGGAAGTGCGATAGTCAAACCGACCAGTTATGTGCGAATAATGGACAAGTTCTGTGGCCTGAAGGGCGAGGGCAAGAATATATTCGAAGCGAAACCGTCGAGTATGAAGAAATAGTTATAAAACAACTGTGTATTTAAAAGACTCTTTTAGCAGAAAATTATTTGTATATGTAGAAGGCAGTGTTGTGAAATAAACAGAAGATATTTGAAAAATGTGTGTAAATATTTGTGAAGTTTATATTAATAAAGTAATGGAAAAATGATTTGCTATCCATTATTTACATCTGTGTCAAATTACATACAAATAGGTACTAAATGACACTGGTCAACATGATTTTTGTCTCATGAGTACCAATAGTTGTACTTAATACAGTTTATTTATCGTGTTTTCAAATATGTATTCGGAATATCTCCATCACCAACATTTTTTTATTTCAATTCCAATTAATGGATTTATATAATTATTTTTTTAATAAACCTAGATTTCTTCCCGGAAAATCTTGGCGCAGTGAGCGATGAGCACGGGGAACCCTTTCATCAGGAGATTTCAGCTATGGAAAAGAGATATCAAGGCAAATGGAATCGTAATATGCTGGCCGATTATTGTTGGACCATCAAGAGGGATGCTCCACAGGCAAAATATAGCAGAAAATCGTCATTTCTTACTTTGTAGGTGAGTTCGAATATTGTGTAGTTACGAATGTAGAAAATATTAAAGTGTTTGCAATTATAATAAATGCCTGTCTCTTGGAAACCTTGCGCGATGGAGAAACACCGATATCATATTTGAATTCAGGAGAAAAAATACTATCAGAATCACATATTTTTCTTTCTGAGACAAAAAAAGAGTGTCTTTTTTCTTGGTCAGTGTTATGGTTTTCACTGCGGTCCGTCCCTTTAAATAAGCTGCCATCAGAAACGAGTTTCTCCAATTTAACAAAATAAATATATATTCCGTAAACCAGCAAAATAGGATCATAAATTCGAATTGCTGACGTATTCGCTTAGTTTTACACAGTTCCTGCATGACGAACTTCGAATGTGTATAGGAAGGTAAAGCTTAAATATTCACACATGTAGGCGTGTATATACCGCGAGTTGAGGAAGAAAAATGATAATGGCGTCATTGATTATTCTGTAACTAGAATGAAGTATGATTTATTAATAATAAATTGTGAGAAACTTTCGTTGAGACCTGAATATTTCATGATTCCCAATCGGAATGCCGATTCCATCTTGAAATTTCTCGAAATTAACTATCAACAGTGAAGATTTATGTGACATTTTGATTCTATCGATTGTTTATTGCTTTATTCATAACTCTGTTATTTTATAAAATCGATAATAATTAACTGAATATTCAAATCTACCAAAATATAAACATGTTCTATTGAATATTTCACTATTTGAATTACTAATGGCCTACATGGTTTATTAACTACCTGAACTATTTAAGAAAGTTTATAAACTAGTTTAAATAATAAGCATAGTTCAACTGCTTGAACTATTTAGGAAAGTTCATGAACTATATGAAGTTATAAACATGGCTCGACTACTTGAACTATTAAAAAAAGTTTATGAACTAGTTGAAATAATAGACATGGTTCATCAGCTACTTGAACTACTTAAGGAAGGCAATTAATAAGTTGATGTAATAAACATAGTACGTGAAGTTCTTGAACTATTTAAAAAGTTTATGAACTAGTTCAATTAATAAATTTAGTTCAATAAATACTTAAATTACACTGGTCAACATGATTTTTGTCTCATGATTCCCAATAGTTGTACTTACTGCAGTTTTTATCGTGTTTTCAAATATGTATTCGGAATTTCTCCATCGCCCACAGTTTTTTTTTATTTAAATTTCAATGAAGGGATTTAAATCATTATTTTTTTAATAAACGGTTTTTCGTCCATTTGTACATTGTAAAATAAAACCAAATGAGCTAACTCAGGAGATTTCAGTTATGGAAAAGAGATACCAAGGCAAATGGAATCCTAATATGCTGGCCGATTATTGTTGGACCATCAAGAGCGATGCTCCACAGACGAAATATAGCAGAAAATCGTTATTTCTTACTTTCTGGGTGAGTCCGAATGTTCGAACATTGTGTAGTTACGAATGTGGAAAATATTAAAATGTTTGAAATTACAAATTCCTGCCTCTCGCAAACCTTGCGCGATGGAGAAAAACCGATATCATATTTGAATTCAGGAGAACAAATGCTATTAGAATCACATATTTTTCTTTCTGAGACAAAAAAAAAGTTTATTTTTTGTTGCTCAGTGTTATTTAATACAGTTCATGAACTAGCTGAATTAATATACATAGTTCGTCAACTACCTGAACTATTTAAGAAAGTTTATGAACTAGTAGAAATAATAAACATAGACAACTACTTGAAAAAATTTATGAACTAGTTGAAGTATTATGCGGAACTTGACACTAGACTGCATGTTGATTTGTTTGGCACCGTCCCCGCCATCTGTATCATCCATGTCATATACCATCTTCACTTCTCGCAACTGGAATTCCCTACCACAAGAAATAAGGGGCTGCCGGACATTGGCATCTTTTAAAAGAAATCTAAATTTATATTTGCTCTAAACTTGACTTCATTATTATCCAGTGTAAGGTATATATATTAATTGGTGTTTCTCGTATAATGTATAATATTTATATAATAATAATAATAATAATAATAATAATAATATAATAATAATAATAATTATTATTATTATTATTAGGGGGCACGCCGTAGCGTAGTGGTTAAGGCACTGCGCTACAAGCCGGAAGGCTGAGGGTTCAAGTCCCGGTGGGGTCACGATTTTTAAACTGACCCAAACCTTCTGGCGGCACTATGGCCCTGGGGTCGACTCAGCCTCTAACGGAAATGAGTACCAGACGCTTGTTCTGGGGTAAAGGCGGCCGTCACGCAGAGCTGACAACCCGGCTGACATCAAGTGCCGATTGTCTAGAAATAGTGGGAGCCTTAACTTCCCACTACCCCAAAGGCCTCCTGAGGCCTGTAGTGGGAATACTTTACTTTACTTTTATTATTATTATTATTATTATTATTATTATTATTATCGTATCATTATTGTTATTACCCTATAAAATGTTGTTTGTACATGACATTTACATTGCTACATTTAATGTATCTTTAACTGTTTATAATTAGTATAGTGTATATCTATATTTGTCAAATATTTATTTGTATTTGTGCTGGTTGAGTGGAAGAGAGGGCCTTATGGCCTTAACTCTGCCAGAATAAATAAATTATTATTATTATTATGTTATCACAGTGAGTGAGACGGTCGCTTTCCGAGTACTGTTATTGTATGATAGCGCCTTCTCTGCTGCTCTCTGTATAATACAGACACGGTGATAAAAGCAGGAAATATAATGAATTCTCCAAAATATATAAATTTCAGACGGTGTGTAGAACAATACAGAGAACATTCAAAAATAAAATTAGAAAAGAAACCAAGATAAAAATGTACAATGTTATGGCGGTTCCCACAATATTGTATGGATGTGAAACTTGGGTTCCAGTGAAAAGACAGAGGGATAGAATACAGACGGCAGAGATGCGGTTCCTAAGACAAGTAAAAGGATGTACAAGACTTGATAGAATAAGAAATGAGGATATAAGAGAAGAATTGAAAGTACAGCCTTTATTGGATAAAGTCACGAATTACAGACAGAAATGGATTGATCACATGGATGGAATGAGTAAGGAGAGATATCCATTGTTAGCCAGAAATTATCAAGCAAGAGGAAGGCGTGATGTTGGAAGACCTAGAAGACGTTGGGCTGATGCAATATGAAGTCGGAACGGGCAATTGCCTAATCCCTGGAGTGATGATGATGATGATGATGAATTATAAGAGATGTAGGGTTATAAGTTATGGAAAGCATCAGCTTTATAGATCATGTGATTTTTATAGTAATGTGTTAGACCAGGAGAGCCTCATTATCATTCCGCTTGTGTGACTCTGGTTCAGTGATTATTTCCTTTGTCTCCACGTTCAGTTTATTTACTTATTCATATGGATTATCTCTTGTTTAACCAGCACTTTGATAAACAGGGACTCTGTACCACGGCACACACCAATCACATATTTATTCGCACTTAAAACATTTCAAGTATTTGAATTCATCCACTTCTTGAAAATTTTCCTCATTTGTCAATAAATGTCTATTTCCATTATGTAATGTATTTTAATACGTGGAAATTATATATATATATATATATAATATGAAAAGAAAAATGAATCCTTGAGTCGGGATTTGAACTCGAGTCTCTAAAATCTGTACCTTTAGCGCTTTAACCAACTGAGCTACCCAAGAATTCCAACACAAACATACAATTTTCTTATACATGTAGTATTCTCAATTCACACAAGAGGTAGCGGAAATTTGTTCCAACTGACATTTAGTGGCTAACATAAGAGTTAAGTAAATTGTTAAAGAGAATATTTACTTTATAGCAGTAACGCTTGTATATATAGATATTATAAATATATTTTTGACATTTGGCAATGAAGGCAAATATGATATGAAAAGAAAAAAGAATGCTTGAGTCGGGATTTGAACTCGAGTCTCTAAAATCTGTACCTTTAGCGCTTTAACCAACTGAGCTACCCAAGAATTCCAACACAAACATACAATTTTCTTATACATGTAGTATTCTCAATTCACACAAGAGGTAGCGGAAATTTGTTCCAACTGACATTTAGTGGCTAACATAAGAGTTAAGCAAATTTTTAAAGAAAATATTTACTTTATAGCAGTAACGCTTGTATATATAGATATTATAAATATATTTTTGACATTTGGCAATGAAGGCAAATATGATATGAAAAGAAAAAAGAATGCTTGAGTCGGGATTTGAATTCGAGTCTCTAAAATCTGTACCTTTAGCGCTTTAACCAACTGAGCTACCCAAGAATTCCAACACAAACATACAATTTTCTTATACATGTAGTATTCTCAATTCACACAAGAGGTAGCGGAAATTTGTTCCAACTGACATTTAGTGGCTAACATAAGAGTTAAGTAAATTTTTAAAGAGAATATTTACTTTATAGCAGTAACGCGTATATATAGATATTATAAATAATATTTTTGACTTTGGCAATGAAGGCAAATATGATATGAAAAGAAAAAAGAATGCTTGAGTCGGGATTTGAACTCGAGTCTCTAAAATCTGTACCTTTAGCGCTTTAACCAACTGAGCTACCCAAGAATTCCAACACAAACATACAATTTTCTTATACATGTAGTATTCTCAATTCACACAAGAGGTAGCGGAAATTTGTTCCAACTGACATTTAGTGGCTAACATAAGAGTTAAGTAAATTTTTAAAGAGAATATTTACTTTATAGCAGTAACGCGTATATATAGATATTATAAATATATTTTTGACATTTGGCAATGAAGGCAAATATAATATGAAAAGAAAAAAGAATGCTTGAGTCGGGATTTGAACTCGAGTCTCTAAAATCTGTACCTTTAGCGCTTTAACCAACTGAGCACCCAAGAATTCCAACACAAACATACAATTTTCTTATACATGTAGTATTCTCAATTCACACAAGAGGTAGCGGAAATTTGTTCCAACTGACATTTAGTGGCTAACATAAGAGTTAAGTAAATGTTTAAAGAGAATATTTACTTTATAGCAGTAACGCTTGTATATATAGATATTATAAATATATTTTTGACATTGGCAATGAAGGCAAATATGATATGAAAAGAAAACAGAATGCTTGAGTCGGGATTTGAACTCGAGTCTCTAAAATCTGTACCTTTAGCGCTTTAACCAACTGAGCTACCCAAGAATTCCAACACAAACATACAATTTTCTTATACATGTAGTATTCTCAATTCACACAAGAGGTAGCGGAAATTTGTTCCAACTGACATTTAGTGGCTAACATAAGAGTTAAGTAAATTTTTAAAGAGAATATTTACTTTATAGCAGTAACGCGTATATATAGATATTATAAATATATTTTTGACATTTGGCAATGAAGGCAAATATGATATGAAAAGAAAAAAGAATGCTTGAGTCGGGATTTGAACTCGAGTCTCTAAAATCTGTACCTTTAGCGCTTTAACCAACTGAGCTACCCAAGAATTCCAACACAAACATACAATTTTCTTATACATGTAGTATTCTCAATTCACACAAGAGGTAGCGGAAATTTGTTCCAACTGACATTTAGTGGCTAACATAAGAGTTAAGTAAATTTTTAAAGAGAATATTTACTTTATAGCAGTAACGCGTATATATAGATATTATAATATATTTTTGACATTTGGCAATGAAGGCAAATATATATGAAAAGAAAAAAGAATGCTTGAGTCGGGATTTGAACTCGAGTCTCTAAAATCTGTACCTTTAGCGCTTAACCAACTGAGCACCCAAGAATTCCAACACAAACATACAATTTTCTTATACATGTAGTATTCTCAATTCACACAAGAGGTAGCGGAAATTTGTTCCAACTGACATTTAGTGGCTAACATAAGAGTTAAGTAATTTTTAAAGAGAATATTTACTTTATAGCAGTAACGCGTGTATATATAGATATTATAAATATATTTTTGACATTTGGCAATGAAGGCAAATATAATATGAAAAGAAAACAGAATGCTTGAGTCGGGATTTGAACACGAGTCTCTAAAATCTGTACCTTTAGCGCTTTAACCAACTGAGCTACCCAAGAATTCCAACACAAACATACAATTTTCTTATACATGTAGTATTCTCAATTCACACAAGAGGTAGCGGAAATTTGTTCCAACTGACATTTAGTGGCTAACATAAGAGTTAAGTAAATTTTAAAGAGAATATTTACTTTATAGCAGTAACGCTTGTATATATAGATATTATAAATATATTTTTGACATTTGGCAATGAAGGCAAATATGATATGAAAGAAAACAGAATGCTTGAGTCGGGATTTGAACTCGAGTCTCTAAAATCTGTACCTTTAGCGCTTTAACCAACTGAGCTACCCAAGAATTCCAACACAAACATACAATTTTCTTATACATGTAGTATTCTCAATTCACACAAGAGGTAGCGGAAATTTGTTCCAACTGACATTTAGTGGCTAACATAAGAGTTAAGTAAATTTTTAAAGAGAATATTTACTTTATAGCAGTAACGCTTGTATATATAGATATTATAAATATATTTTGACATTTGGCAATGAAGGCAAATATGATATGAAAAGAAAAAAGAATGCTTGAGTCGGGATTTGAACTCGAGTCTCTAAAATCTGTACCTTTAGCGCTTTAACCAACTGAGCTACCCAAGAATTCCAACACAAACATACAATTTTCTTATACATGTAGTATTCTCAATTCACACAAGAGGTAGCGGAATTTGTTCCAACTGACATTTAGTGGCTAACATAAGAGTTAAGTAAATTTTTAAAGAGAATATTTACTTTATAGCAGTAACGCGTATATATAGATATTATAAATATATTTTTGACATTTGGCAATGAAGGCAAATATAATATGAAAAGAAAAAAGATTGCTTGAGTCGGGATTTGAACTCGAGTCTCTAAAATCTGTACCTTTAGCGCTTTAACCAACTGAGCACCCAAGAATTCCAACACAAACATACAATTTTCTTATACATGTAGTATTCTCAATTCACACAAGAGGTAGCGGAAATTTGTTCCAACTGACATTTAGTGGCTAACATAAGAGTTAAGTAAATTGTTAAAGAGAATATTTACTTTATAGCAGTAACGCTTGTATATATAGATATTATAAATATATTTTTGACATTTGGCAATGAAGGCAAATATGATATGAAAAGAAAAACAGAATGCTTGAGTCGGGATTTGAACTCGAGTCTCTAAAATCTGTACCTTTAGCGCTTTAACCAACTGAGCTACCCAAGAATTCCAACACAAACATACAATTTTCTTATACATGTAGTATTCTCAATTCACACAAGAGGTAGCGGAAATTTGTTCCAACTGACATTTAGTGGCTAACATAAGAGTTAAGTAAATTGTTAAAGAGAATATTTACTTTATAGCAGTAACGCTTGTATATATAGATATTATAAATATATTTTTGACATTTGGCAATGAAGGCAAATATGATATGAAAAGAAAACAGAATGCTTGAGTCGGGATTTGAACTCGAGTCTCTAAAATCTGTACCTTTAGCGCTTTAACCAACTGAGCGCTACCCAAGAATTCCAACACAAACATACAATTTTCTTATACATGTAGTATTCTCAATTCACACAAGAGGTAGCGGAAATTTGTTCCAACTGACATTTAGTGGCTAACATAAGAGTTAAGCAAATTTTTAAAGAGAATATTTACTTTATAGCAGTAACGCTTGTATATATAGATATTATAAATATATTTTTGACATTTGGCAATGAAGGCAAATATGATATGAAAAGAAAACAGAATGCTTGAGTCGGGATTTGAACTCGAGTCTCTAAAATCTGTACCTTTAGCGCTTTAAACCAACTGAGCTACCCAAGAATTCCAACACAAACATACAATTTTCTTATACATGTAGTATTCTCAATTCACACAAGAGGTAGCGGAAATTTGTTCCAACTGACATTTAGTGGCTAACATAAGAGTTAAGCAAATTTTTAAAGAGAATATTTACTTTATAGCAGTAACGCTTGTATATATAGATATTATAAATATATTTTTGACATTTGGCAATGAAGGCAAATATGATATGAAAAGAAAACAGAATGCTTGAGTCGGGATTTGAACTCGAGTCTCTAAAATCTGTACCTTTAGCGCTTTAACCAACTGAGCTACCCAAGAATTCCAACACAAACATACAATTTTCTTATACATGTAGTATTCTCAATTCACACAAGAGGTAGCGGAAATTTGTTCCAACTGACATTTAGTGGCTAACATAAGAGTTAAGCAAATTTTTAAAGAGAATATTTACTTTATAGCAGTAACGCTTGTATATATAGATATTATAAATATATTTTTGACATTTGGCAATGAAGGCAAATATGATATGAAAAGAAAACAGAATGCTTGAGTCGGGATTTGAACTCGAGTCTCTAAAATCTGTACCTTTAGCGCTTTAACCAACTGAGCTACCCAAGAATTCCAACACAAACATACAATTTTCTTATACATGTAGTATTCTCAATTCACACAAGAGGTAGCGGAAATTTGTTCCAACTGACATTTAGTGGCTAACATAAGAGTTAAGTAAATTTTTTAAAGAGAATATTTACTTTATAGCAGTAACGCTTGTATATATAGATATTATAAATATATTTTTGACATTTGGCAATGAAGGCAAATATGATATGAAAAGAAAAAAGAATGCTTGAGTCGGGATTTGAACTCGAGTCTCTAAAATCTGTACCTTTAACGCTTTAACCAACTGAGCTACCCAAGAATTCCAACACAAATATACAATTTTCTTATACATGTAGTATTCTCAATTCACACAAGAGGTAGCGGAAATTTGTTCCAACTGACATTTAGTGGCTAACATAAGAGTTAAGTAAATTTTTAAAGAGAATATTTACTTTATAGCAGTAACGCTTGTATATATAGATATTATAAATATATTTTTGACATTTGGCAATGAAGGCAAATATGATATGAAAAGAAAAAAGAATGCTTGAGTCGGGATTTGAACTCGAGTCTCTAAAATCTGTACCTTTAGCGCTTTAACCAACTGAGCTACCCAAGAATTCCCAACACAAACATACAATTTTCTTATACATGTAGTATTCTCAATTCACACAAGAGGTAGCGGAAATTTGTTCCAACTGACATTTAGTGGCTAACATAAGAGTTAAGTAAATTTTTAAAGAGAATATTTACTTTATAGCAGTAACGCTTGTATATATAGATATTATAAATATATTTTTGACATTTGGCAATGAAGGCAAATATGATATGAAAAGAAAAAAGAATGCTTGAGTCGGGATTTGAACTCGAGTCTCTAAAATCTGTACCTTTAACGCTTTAACCAACTGAGCTACCCAAGAATTCCAACACAAATATACAATTTTCTTATACATGTAGTATTCTCAATTCACACAAGAGGTAGCGGAAATTTGTTCCAAACTGACATTTAGTGGCTAACATAAGAGTTAAGTAAATTTTTAAAGAGAATATTTACTTTATAGCAGTAACGCTTGTATATATAGATATTATAAATATATTTTTGACATTTGGCAATGAAGGCAAATATGATATGAAAAGAAAAAAGAATGCTTGAGTCGGGATTTGAACTCGAGTCTCTAAAATCTGTACCTTTAGCGCTTTAACCAACTGAGCTACCCAAGAATTCCAACACAAACATACAATTTTCTTATACATGTAGTATTCTCAATTCACACAAGAGGTAGCGGAAATTTGTTCCAACTGACATTTAGTGGCTAACATAAGAGTTAAGTAAATTTTTAAAGAGAATATTTACTTTATAGCAGTAACGCTTGTATATATAGATATTATAAATATATTTTTGACATTTGGCAATGAAGGCAAATATCATATGAAAAGAAAAAAGAATGCTTGAGTCGGGATTTGAACTCGAGTCTCTAAAATCTGTACCTTTAGCGCTTTAACCAACTGAGCTACCCAAGAATTCCAACACAAACATACAATTTTCTTATACATGTAGTATTCTCAATTCACACAAGAGGTAGCGGAAATTTGTTTCCAACTGACATTTAGTGGCTAACATAAGAGTTAAGTAAATTGTTAAAGAGAATATTTACTTTATAGCAGTAACGCTTGTATATATAGATATTATAAATATATTTTTGACATTTGGCAATGAAGGCAAATATGATATGAAAAGAAAAAAGAATGCTTGAGTCGGGATTTGAACTCGAGTCTCTAAAATCTGTACCTTTAGCGCTTTAACCAACTGAGCTACCCAAGAATTCCAACACAAACATACAATTTTCTTATACATGTAGTATTCTCAATTCACACAAGAGGTAGCGGAAATTTGTTCCAACTGACATTTAGTGGCTAACATAAGAGTTAAGTAAATTGTTAAAGAGAATATTTACTTTATAGCAGTAACGCTTGTATATATAGATATTATAAATATATTTTTGACATTTGGCAATGAAGGCAAATATAATATGAAAAGAAAAAAGAATGCTTGAGTCGGGATTTGAACTCGAGTCTCTAAAATCTGTACCTTTAGCGCTTTAACCAACTGAGCTACCCAAGAATTCCAACACAAACATACAATTTTCTTATACATGTAGTATTCTCAATTCACACAAGAGGTAGCGGAAATTTGTTCCAACTGACATTTAGTGGCTAACATAAGAGTTAAGTAAATTTTTAAAGAGAATATTTACTTTATAGCAGTAACGCTTGTATATATAGATATTATAAATATATTTTTGACATTTGGCAATGAAGGCAAATATGATATGAAAAAAAAAAGAATGCTTGAGTCGGGATTTGAACTCGAGTCTCTAAAATCTGTACCTTTAGCGCTTTAACCAACTGAGCTACCCAAGAATTCCAACACAAACATACAATTTTCTTATACATGTAGTATTCTCAATTCACACAAGAGGTAGCGGAAATTTGTTCCAACTGACATTTAGTGGCTAACATAAGAGTTAAGTAAATTGTTAAAGAGAATATTTACTTTATAGCAGTAACGCTTGTATATATAGATATTATAAATATATTTTTGACATTTGGCAATGAAGGCAAATATGATATGAAAAGAAAAAAGAATGCTTGAGTCGGGATTTGAACTCGAGTCTCTAAAATCTGTACCTTTAGCGCTTTAAAACCAACTGAGCTACCCAAGAATTCCAACACAAACATACAATTTTCTTATACATGTAGTATTCTCAATTCACACAAGAGGTAGCGGAAATTTGTTCCAACTGACATTTAGTGGCTAACATAAGAGTTAAGTAAATTTTTAAAGAGAATATTTACTTTATAGCAGTAACGCTTGTATATATAGATATTATAAATATATTTTTGACATTTGGCAATGAAGGCAAATATGATATGAAAAGAAAAAAGAATGCTTGAGTCGGGATTTGAACTCGAGTCTCTAAAATCTGTACCTTTAGCGCTTTAAACCAACTGAGCTACCCAAGAATTCCAACACAAACATACAATTTTCTTATACATGTAGTATTCTCAATTCACACAAGAGGTAGCGGAAATTTGTTCCAACTGACATTTAGTGGCTAACATAAGAGTTAAGCAAATTTTTAAAGAGAATATTTACTTTATAGCAGTAACGCTTGTATATATAGATATTATAAATATATTTTTGACATTTGGCAATGAAGGCAAATATGATATGAAAAGAAAAAAAGAATGCTTGAGTCGGGATTTGAACTCGAGTCTCTAAAGTCTGTACGTTTAGCGCTCTAACCAATTGAGCTACCCAAGAATTCCAACACAAACATACAATTTTCTTATACATGTAGTATTCTCAATTCACACAAGAGGTAGCGGAAATTTGTTCCAACTGACATTTAGTGGCTAACATAAGAGTTAAGTAAATTTTTAAAGAGAATATTTACTTTATAGCAGTAACGCTTGTATATATAGATATTATGAATATATTTTTGACATTTGGCAATGTATACTACATGTATAAGAAAATTGCATGTTTGTGTTGGAATTCTTGGGTAGCTCAGTTGGTTAGAGCGCTAAAGGTACAGACTTTAGAGACTCGAGTTCAAATCCCGACTCAAGTATTCATTTTTCTTTTCATATCATATTTTGCCTTCATTGCCAAATGTAATATATATATATATATATATATATAATATATGTATATATATATATATATATATACATGTGTATAGCAGAAGAAATGGAAAATATAAATTTCAACAATGGAGAAGAACTAAAACCAAGTGTTGAATGCACTTATTTAGGAACAAAATTAGACCATTCAGGCGATAACCCAGTGGAAATTAAAAATATAATCGCACAAACAAAACAAGCAATAAATGCTTTAAACTCTGTTTGGTGGAGCAAAAATATTACAAAACATAGAAAATTACAAATATATCAAACCATAATTCAGAGCATTTTAACATATGGTGCTGAAATCTGGCAAATTCCTACCAGGGAAATAAAAAGAATTGTAAGTACAGAAATGGATGTTTTAAGAAGATCAGCTGGAAAATCTAGAATGGATAGAATACGAAATAAAGAAATAAGGGAAATTATGTGTGTACACGAGGAGCCGGACATCATAGACATTATAGAAAAGAAAATATTACAGTGGTATGGTCATGTCAAAAGAATGCCAGAACAAAGATTGCCAAAAATTGTTATGGAATGGATCCCAATGGAAAGGAGGAAGAGAGGAAGACCGAAGAAAACTTGGATAGAAGGGGTACAAGCAGCTATGAATATCAGAGGAATGGAGGAAGATCAATGGATGGACAGAGAGGAATGGCGTTTGGTTTCCGGAAGACGGCGGCAGCTGTCATGATACCGGATGATGATTATATATATATATATATATATATATATATACGCTGAGGTACAGACTCAGAGATCCGGGTTCGAATCCCGTCCAGGCATTTATTTTTCTTATCATACCATATTAAGCTTGCATTGCTCAATGTTAAACATTTAATTATAACTTCGATAAAGCGTCACTGCTATAAAGTAAAATAAATATTCTCTTTAATTTGCTTACTTGATATAGTCAGCTACTAGATGGCAGTGAAGACAGTGTTCTCGCGACATCTAGTAATAATGGAGAGTATAATACATATATAAGAAAAATAAGTGTTTGAATTGGATTCGCCTGGTAGTGTAATGGATATCACGCTGAGGTACAGACTCAGAGATCCGGGTTCGAATCCCGTCCAGGCATTTATTTTTCTTATCATACCATATATATATATATATATATACAGTTTCATCGATGTTTATATAAAATAAAGATAGAGTTAGAAATACAGAAGTAGGTGAGTGTAGAATATCGCTTTGAGAAATGGAAGGTGATATCACTGTAATTAGGGATAGCAAAGTGTTGAGGAAGGGAAGCAGTTTACTTTCAGGTAACGTCCCTGAATTTGCCCCGAGGGACGAATAACACAGAATTGGGACTGACGTGGAGGAGCTTTATCTATCCTCGGTCCTCAACAACTTGCAGCCGCAATAACAATTATATTCGCGCGTTTCCTATTCCACCCAGATGACATTTTCGATACACCTGTTTATGATAACGAAATTGCACTGTAATAAGATGTTAATTATATAATTTTTTAGTTGAATGCAGGCTTTCACGGCCGGTAATCATAATGTTGTGTGATTCCGGGTTCTGTGGCCGTGGTCCATAGTTGGTGTTGATACCAGACGTTTCGCCCTCAACTGCGGAGGGCATCTTCAGTGGCGAGTGCTTCTAGGCGTGTTTCCTGGTCTAAGTAGATCTTCCGACCAGGAAACACGCCTAGAAGCACTCGCCACTGAAGATGCCCTCCGCAGTTGAGGGCGAAACGTCTGGTATCAACACCAACTATGGACCACGGCCACAGAACCCGGAATCACACAACATTATATATAATTTTTTACCTGGTAAGTCAGTCGTCTTCAACTAAATTATTATACTTCTTCAAGTTAATCAATTGAGTTGGTGTTTACTTGATGAAAATCCATATTTATTAATTAAATAAAAATAAAACGTAGTTTTATTTGATTTTCATATTTATTATATAATTCAGTGACAGCTGTTTCGGTACACTGTACCTTCTTCAGACACGTTAACAAATTACGAGTATGAATTGTGTTCCAACTGATCTAAGCAACAATACAACAATATTTATTTAAATTTTTAAATTTAACAAAGGGGATTCATTCAAATCAAGTTGAGAATTTAATAAATTTAAAAGTAGTAAAAAACAGTTAAATTCTCAACTTGATTTGAATGAATCCCCTTTGTTAAATTAAAAAATTTAAATAAATATTGCTGTATTGTTGCTTAGATCAGTTGGAACACAATTCATAATTTGTTAACATGTCTGAAGAAGGTACAGTGTACCGAAACAGCTGTCACTGAATTATATAATAAATATGAAAATCAAATAAAACTACGTTTTATTTTTATTCTTCAAGTTATTCTAATATGGAGGCCTTTCGAAAACAATGTTTCATCTTCTGCGTTTTAACTGGAACTGATGATGATGTATAGGCTGTATACTTGACAGATTCTGAATATGTTTTGTGGAGAATAATTTACTTTTGAATTGCCTCTTTCATTTATTAAATTGCATAAATTAGATTGCAAAATACAGAGAATTTATTAATTTCTTGTACGTTTTCCTGTTTCTACTCTATGGACATAAGCCTAACTTATCAAATATTCTATGGTGTAAAAAAAGCACAGCTTAGAAAGCTTATTGCAGAGTGTTTGGTAGTAAGCTTTGCACTCCACAACCACAAATCGCTGTGCATTATGGATGACCAAGCAAGGCTACCACTTTCTCTATTGTTCGCACTTCTTAATACATTTTCAAGCTAGCTTTACTTTTATTTCATATAAAAACCTAACGCTATCGCTCGGTTTTTAAACTTTTTCCTCGATTCTGTAAAAAAACCACTTCCCAACCTCGCATCGTAATATGCTATTTATCCACTCTTATGCATTTCCATCTCAATTTAAAAGAACGCATGTGTCTTAGACTAGAAACTACATAGCAAATTTGAATTAGCATATACTTTAAAATGACTATTTAACTCATGCCCCAAATGGGATTCAATGACCAATCACATTTCAATGATTTTTTAATTACAACCAACCACAGTCGTGTTTCACCCCGAATTTATCAAACAAGTTTATCATATTAAAGAAAGCTCCTCCTTTTTAACATTTTGAATAGGTCATAGCATTATTTTGCAGTGACTGACTCTCTAAGAAATATGGCTATCAGCTTGAATATATAGTGCATGAATGTCAGCATATTATGCATACGGGGCATAATATAAAACATTTGTAGCAATTGATTATACCACAAAAAGAACAAACTACTGTTTGCACTTTCGAATTATTTTCCAGGAAATGACGTTGCAGATAAATATAATTGACATATTTACATCATAGGACATCAGAAATTAATTAATACCTGTAACGTTGGTTATAAATTTCTCCACTAGAGTGCATTCTTACAATATTGCGATCCTTTGGCAATAAATAATATGATCTGGTTGCAGTGATGAACAAAAGAAGCAAATGTAGCGTACCAATCGTTTCTCATTTGTTTTCAAACATCGCTGTTTAAATTACATTTATAAATCTTTTAAAATAACCATAGTTAAATAATTCCACCGCTGTGGTCTCGAGGTAGCGTGCTGCCTTGTCACGCAGCTGGCCCGGGTTCGATACCCGGTCGGGACAGTTTTTCTGGGTGAGGTTTTTATCGGGGTTTTTCCTCACCTGGTAGACAAATGTCAGGAAAACTTTAAGGACCAAACGGTCCCCGAAATCATATAGCCATCATCATCACCCTTCACCTGTGTGGAAAGCAACGGAAAGCTACCACTCTTACATTCTCTAGTAAAGCTGCAAAACATAGCATGAAAATGCTATGATTGCAGTGAAAGATCTGCCCTCGGGCAGAATTACTATGGGTGGGTGGATAGTTAAATAATGATTTGTGAGTAAACAGCTTAATTTTATTCGTTAAATAGTCCTAACAAATGCCACTCTTGATTTCCAAATTCTCTAGATAAATTCACGACTCACTTCGTGAGTCGTGAATTTATCGATAATTTGGAAATCACCCGTGGCATTACTTATGATAAGAAAATTATCGTAAATAATCATAAGTAATGCCACGAGTGATTTCCAAATTATCGATAAATTCACGACTCACGAAGTGAGTCGTGAATTTATCTAGAGAATTTGGAAATCAAGAGTGGCATTTGTTAGGACTATTTAACGAATAAAATTAAGCTGTTTACTCACAAATTATTATTTAACTGTAGTTATTTTAAAATATTTATATATTTAATGTAAACGGCGATGTTTGAAAACAAATGAGAAACGATCGGTACGCTTCATCTGCTTCTTTTGTTTATCACTGCAACCAGATCGTACTATTTATTGCCAAAGGAACGCAATATTGTAAAAATGGTCTCTACTGGAGAAAAAATGAAACACATCAAACTGTATGTTAATTCATTTCTGATGTCGTATGATGTAAATATGACAATTATATTTTTCTGGATTGTTACCTGGGAAAAAATACATTTAAGAAAGTGCAAACAGTGATTTCTTTTTTTTGGTGGTATAATCAATTGCTACAAATGCTTTTATATTAACTCCCGCATGCGGCATGTGTTGACATTCATGCACTATATATACAATCTGGTAGCCGTATTTCTCGTGGCCTCAGTCACTGCAAAATAATGGTCAGACCTGTTCAGAATATTAAAAAGGAGGAGCTTTCTTTAATATGGTAATTATAACACTGATAAATATTTCGTGAAACACGACTCTGATTGGTTGTAAAACAGAAATCATTGAAACGTGATTGTTCATTGACCCCCATTTGGGGCATGGGTTAAATAGTCAGAGTTATTAAAAAACAAATAAACAAAAAATGATTTATTTACCTTTTTTCAACAATTATCATTTGGTGCCCCTTAAGTTAGATTTAATTACGAGAACAATGAGAAGTAAGTAAAATTAAATTGAATACGAAATTTGCATTGCTGAACATGTATGAATGATCCAGTGTGCATTATCTTATCTGGCTCGACAGTTAACTGACGCACGTCCCATCTTAATAGTTAAAGCTTTTGGTGGCGGCGGAATTAGGTACGCCGATATCCAGGGGATGTCAGTTATGCTATTGCAAACATGGAAGTAAGGATTAGAGGAGCAGGTGGTAGGATTTCTCCAGTTGCTAAGCTCTTAAGTTGTATTGATGGCGGTACTGTCACCTGTTGGACTGCACCTGACCTATGACCTTGATTAAACCAAGCATTCAACCCTCCAAATTCGCATGAATTATACAACCCTCAAGACAATCTAAACCCGGATCAGACAACCCGTCTACATAAAGATTAAAGAAAAATCAGCACCACAAACAATTCTACTTTCGTTTACACTAACATAAAAAAGTAAAGTAAAGTAATCCCACTACAGGCCTCAGGAGGCCCTTCGGGTAATAGCAGGTTAAGGCCCCCACTTTTTCTGCACAATCGGCACTTGATGTCAGCCGGGTTGTCAGCCCTGCGTGACGACCGCCTTTACCCCCAGAACAAGCGTCTGGTAATCATTTCCGTTAGAGGCTGAGTCGACCCCAGGGCCATAGTGCCGCCAGAAGGTTTGGGTCAGTTTAAAAATCTTGACCCCACCGGGACTTGAACCCTCGACCTTCTGGCTTGTAGCGCAGTGCTTTAAAACCACTACGCTACGGCGTGCCTCTGACATTTTTTTCTCTTATCTTCACTTTTATTCGCTGTATCATTTAAATTCACACCAATTTTCTTCAAGATCTTCAGGAAATAATAAAATAATAATAATAATAATAATAATAATAATAATAATAATAACAATAACAATAATAACAATAATAATAATACTAATAATAATAATAATAATAATAATAATAATAATAATAATAATAATAATAATAATAATAATAATAGCTTCATTTTACTTGTATCTGCCACAAAGCTATGTATGATCCATTCATCCATAGTAATTTTGCCTGAGGGCAGGTCTTTCACTGCAATCATAGCATTTTCATGCTATGCTTTGCAGCTTTACTTGGGAATTATAGGTGTGGTAGCTTCCGATTGCTTTCCACACCGGTGAAGGATGATGATGATAATGATAAGGATGATGATAGCCGGATGGTTTTCGGGGACCATTGGGCCCTAAGCTTCCGACGTTTGAATTGCAGGTGAGGAAAAAACCTCACCCAGGAGCCTGTCCCGACCGGGAATCGAACCCGGGCCCGCTGCGTGACAAGGCAACACTCTACCTCGAGACCACAGCGATGGACGAGCATTCCTGTCTTTATAGAGTCCTAACAGCTACGTGTGCTTAGAAATTGATATTGGTAATAGCTTTGAGAAGAAATCTTATACTGTAAACGCATAAGACGCAAAGCTTCAGCAACTTATATTATAATGGCGGGAACACTAATTGCTCCCTCTCTCTCTCTCTCTCTCTCTCTCTCTTTGGCCACCTCGTTAGGATCACATAAGAACTCTCCCTGTCTCTCTCTCTTCCGCTTGTTAGCTCGCCATGGAAAGCCCTCAATTAGGAACAGGGATTTTCTTGGTAGCATGTTGCAAAGTTTGTACAAGACATATTCTCCTGAAATAGGTTTAGTCTTTCAGTAAGGTAATATTTCTTACCTGTGTTTACCAGGATTTAAGCCAATGCTAAGATTTTCAAATCGCTGCTTAAATTACACATAGCCAGACAAATTTGTTCGTATAATCTCAACAGTGATATAATTTTATACAATATTAATAATAATAATAATAATAATAATAATAATAATAATAATAATAATAATAATAATAATAATAATAATAATAATAATAATAAATCACATATAATGGAAATGGACAGCTAATGACAAATGAGGGAAATTTTGAGGAAGTGGCTGAATTCACAGACCTAGGAACAATAATTGCAATAGGAATGAGATGCACAAAGAAATTAAACATAGGCTCAATTCTGGAAATGCATGCTATTATGCATTGCAGAGACTTTTGATGTTCCAACTCCTTTCAAAAAGCGTTAAGCTGAAAATATATAAAACTATTATTCTACCAGTTATATTATATGGATGCGAAACATGGGCTCTTACTTTAAGGGAGGAAAGGAGATTACGAGTATTTGAGAATAAAGTTCTTAGAAGGTTTTTGGACCAAAGAGAGATGAACAGACAGGTGAATGGAGAAGACTACTTAACAATGAACTACATGGTCTTTATAGGAAGCCAGATATAATAAGAACAGTTAAGTCTCGTAGACTGCGATAGGCAGGACATGTTGCATGTATGGGGAATGAAAGGCGTGCATGGAAGCTTCTTGTAGGAAAGCCAGAGGGAAAACGCCCAGTTGGTAGACCAAGAATGAGGTGGGAGAACAACATTAACTATGATTTGAGGGAAGTAGATTATAACAGGGAATGATTGGAAAGCATTAGATCAGGATAGGGATGTATGGAGAGCTTACGTCCGCGCGGCCATGAACCTACGGGTTCGATAGTGCAGTAAGTAAGTAAGTAATAATAATAATAATAATAATAATAATAATAATAATAATAATAATAATAATAATAATAATAATGTAAGGCAGGTGAATGGAGAAGACTACAATAACAGTTAGCTACATGAATATACTTTTGGGAACAAGATGAAATTAGAAGAACTAGCTCAATTCTGGAAATGCGTGCTATTATGCTTACAGAGACTCTTGACAATCCAACTCTTTTCAAAAAACGTTAAACTGGAAGTATATAAAATTGTTATTCTACCAGTTATATTATATGGATGCGAAAAATGGACTCTTATTTTAAGGGAGGAAAGGAGATTACGAGTATTTGACAACAAAGTTCTGCCCATCGAAGTCTATGAGACCTAACTGTTCTTATTATATCTGGCATCTTATAATGACCATGTAGTTCACCGTTATGAAGTCTTCTCCATTCACCTGTTTGTTCATCTCTCTTTGGTCCAAAATTTTTCCTGTATGACATCCTATCACTGACACATTTATATCTCGGATAGCGGACAGGATCCTCCGTCTGACTATAAAACCCGATCCAAATTCAGGTCTTTCTCCACTCCAGTAGTATAATACAAAGCTTCCTGATTCCTGACTACCTTCTCCTGGCCACCTAACTTCCTGTAAAGAACTATATCCAAGGGCGATTTAGGCCTATCTAATTCTCGCGTTAATATCGCTATTGTATAAAGTCCCAACATTCCATGTTCCTAGGAACATGTCCTTGTGTTTCAGCCTTTGGCATTAAGCCTATATTTTGCGCTGCCCTTTCCAAATTTAAGAAGGTTCGTTCAAGTACATTGGGTATTCTTCCAATTACATCTATATCATCAGAGTATGGAAATCATATTAGAAAGAAGTATTATTAAAAAAAAAATACAAAAAACATAATATCTGGCAATAAATAGCAATGAAGAGAAAATTTAATATTGGAAGAAGGAATCCAAATAAAGCAAGTGAAACAAACTAAATATTTGGGAATGATTATGGATAACATCGAAGGTATAGGCAAAGAGAACATAAAACATAGAATTTAATTGCGTAGCAAAATAATATCATTGTTAAAATTCCATATGGTGGGATAAGCATATTTGGAAAGACACAAAAAAAAATATATTGGTAAAACATTGGTGGAATCTGTTGCAATGTATGGAAGTGAGGTATGGACAATCAATAAGTACTACAAGAATAGACTAATAGCTCTAGAAATGGATTATTTACGAAGAAGTGCCAGAAAGTCTAAATTAGAACATGTCACAAATAAGGAAATTAGAAACATAATGGAAGCAGAAGAAAGCATAATTGAAAGAATTGATGAGAAGGAATTAAAGTGGTTAGGACAAGTTTTAAGAATGGAAGATGAGCGATGGCCGAAGCAACTATATGAATGGCCTCCGAACAGAAAGAAGAAAAGAGGTAAACATGGAAGGAAAACATGAAGACAGTAATGCAAGCTAGAGGGCTAAGCATCGAAGATGCCCAAGACCGTAGGCTTTGGAGGTTTGGCACGGGAAGACGGCAGCAGCTGTAAAAACCCGAAGATAGATAGATATTATTTTAAAAATAATTACTTTTAATGGATAAAGGAGCGCGCACAAAGTATAAGTTCCATTAGAACATGCTCGTAATAAAGATATGCCTACAAAATGGCGGTAGGGTATACCCTCTATACAGATTCTCAGCACGTATGTGAAACTTATCACCCGTTGCTATTATCAATCCATGTTTGTTAAAGACGAACTCTAATGATGTTGATTTAAGGATGAAATTTCAACACGTTTTTCTTGTTGTCAATTTTACCACCCTCGTTATCTGTTGCGTAACAAAACACTTGTTTACTTTTTTGACGAGGTGTTTTGAGTAGAAATAATTACTTTAATTGGATTCATCAAAGAATAGATGTAACAAGAATTTACTCAGGCAGTTGGGTCAGATGATACCCTTTGAAGCTCGCATTCGGCAGGTTTTGGGTTCAAATCATGATTCCGACCAACATGACTGAAGCTTTTTTTTCAGTCGTAAAGGCAATTTCGAAGTTGGAATATTATTACTCTTGGCAGATGAAAAGAATGCAAGTCGAAGGAATGCATTACACGCTATGAGGAATTGTACTAATTGAAGTACTCTAAGTCGATGAGCAGTCTTGCGGAATAAATCAAATAATACTTACTTACTTACTTACTTAATACTTAATACTGGCTTTCCACTTATCAGCAGTTGCCCTTGATTCCTGCTTTCCAGAGATTCCTATCTTCCCATTGACCATATTCCATACCCTCTTCATCATGGCATCATATATTCCCTCATACCACGCTCTTCTACTTCTCCCCCTCTTCCTTCTGCCTGGTACCATCCAATCTAACACCTGTTTAGGCCACTGGTCTTCCGACATCCGTTGCACATGTCCATACACTGTAGAGCTATCTTTGTTTACCTATCGATAACAGTTTCTTGTGCATCCATTTCTTATCTGATATATGTATTTCGAATATGTTGTAGCCTGGATATTCTCATACTTCTCCGTAATCCATCCATTTCTGTCGCCAAGATTCTTTTCTGCATCCTTTTATTTATTGTCCAGCTTTATGATCCATATGTGAGTATACTTTCTATTACTGTCTGTATAATCTCTTTTTTTGTTTTTCTGGTCAAATTTCTATTCCATAAAATCAAATAATACAAACATAATACCAAAATAATTTCTATGCTTAAATAAATAAAATTACAAGCGAAATATCAACATGTTTTCGATTAAATAAAATGGGTAATATTTTAGGGAATTCTATGCTACGCCTGCCACCTCTAAAAAAAATGACAAAATGTTCCAGTAAATTAATATTTAAAAGAAATATATATATATATATATATAGATATATCTATATATATATATATATGTCCACCGCTGTGGTCCTCGAGGTAGCGTGCTGTCTTGTCACGGCAGCGGGCCCAGGTTCGATCCCCCCGGTCGGGGCAGTTTTTCTGGGTGGGCTTTTTAATCGGGGTCTTTTTCCTCACCTGTAAGACAAATGTCAGGAAAACTTTAAGTCCCAAATGGTTCCCCGAACTCATAATATGGGCCGTCATCCTTATCATTATCATCCTTACCATTATCATTATCATCATCATCCTTCACCGGTGTGGAAAGTCAACGTGAAGCTACCACAACCTACACATTCCCCTGATTAAAGCTGCAAAAGCATAGCATGAAATTGCTATGATTTCAGTGAAGGCTCCTGGCCTTCGTGCATAATTACTATGGTTGCTTATATATATACTATCTAATATATATATTAGATTCTTTTTTTTGCCAAAAATATTTGAGAAATGCCTTAAATTAAGTGATACGTTGAGTTCAAAGTAACCTAAAATCAACAAATTTGTTATGTAAAATGTACCTTACGCCACCTTATAACACGAAACCAGCTTACAAACAAGTAATGGTTGACAAAATGGGTGTCGCTCATTTTCTCATCCTTTCTTCGTTCTGTATATTATATTTTCTAATTTCAATTAATAATTTTAACAAGCGAGTAAATTGGTGCCAAGGAAGCGCGATTCGATCCCTGAATTATCTTTTAGCAATATAAATTTGACCAGAAACAAAGAGATTATACAGACAATAACAGAAAGTATATTTACACATGGAACAGAAAGCTGTCCAATAAATGAAAGGATGCAGAAATAATCTTGGCGACAGAAATGGATGGATTACGGATAAGTATGAGAATATCCAGGCTACAACATATGCGAACTACATATCTCAGATACAAAGATGGATGCACAAGAAACTGTTATCGATAGGATGACAACGATAGCTCTACAGTGGTATGGACATGTACAACGGATTTCGGAAGACCAATGGCCTAAACAGGTGTTGGATTGGATTGTACCGGCCAGAAGGAAGAGGAGGAGAAGTAGAAGAACATGGTATGGGGAAATCTATGATCCATATGAGGGAGATGGAGGGTATGGAATATGGTCAATGGGAAGATAGGAATCTCTGGAAAGCAGGAATCAAGGGCTGTAAAGTGGAAAGCCTGTATTAAGTATTAAGTAAATTTTAAAGCATTGAGTTCAACATTACGAGGCAATATTTCCCTCCAGAAATTATACCCTCCAGAAACAAGTCATACTCGACGCCTACTGGAAGCATGTGAATGAATGTTCTGCGAACAATAAAAAATATACCATGTAAGAGATCACATTAGAAATGATAAAATAAAGAGAAAACTTGCAAATAGAACAAATTTCAAATTCTATAAACAATACAAGGAAAGAATGGAACGAACATATAAATAGAATGTCAAACGACAGAATAGTTAAAATAGCTAGGGAAAATTTCCCAACTGGGAAAAGAAATACTGGACGCGCGAAGAAAAGATGGAAATATATAATTGAGGCAATACATTGAAGAACAGACACTTTCTCTACACAGGAAGGAGGAAGAAGACGAAAAGTTCAACATACGAATGACTGTTCTTCCATCCGTTATTCTTCTCTCAATTTCTGTAGTTGAATTCCCATTTTTATGTAAAATAGATCCTAAATATTTAAAACTTTTAACATTGCGTATTATATATATACACACACACAAGACTTCTTGCCTTAACCACTCGGCTACGGCGCGGGACTCTTGGTATCAATAATAAAGATGAAAGGTTCACCCGAATGGGTACTATTCTCTTGGTATCAATGAAAGACAAAAATGGTTATTGTGAGTTATCCGTAAGAGATAAACATATGCTGTCGCGGAATTTTTTTTGTAGAGCTTTTTGAGATATATAATTCTGTGTACATTAATTTTGTGTAATTCCTATGGTTTAGGCAGCGTAAGCCATGTAAGAGTCCAATGAGCTACTTTTTTCACATTTTCCACTAGAGAAGGTGATTTTTAAGTGTGTAGGAGTTGAGTATCACAACTCTCTTATAGCCTATGTTCATCCGGGGAATCTCCTGAACATTTTGCAAAAAACCCCATCACAATCGGATCAACGGTATGGCCGCACATAAAGTAAGAACAAACAAACAAACAAGCAAACATACAAAGAAAGAAACAAAACATTAATTTTTATATATAAGATATATATATATATATATATAAAAAAGTCGCCTCTAAGACCCCTAGAAGATAGCTCTACGAATTCTGAATCTCACTGTATACAAAGTAATAAATGAAAAGAGATTGTAAGGAGAGAGTTTTGACGTAAAAATGTTTGGCACGCAAGTGACCCAGGGCATAAAGTTCACATTCTTGTATCAACTCTTTCTTTTGCTGGGCCATGTCATGGTGGAAGGTAATGATGCCCGCTGGGACCTGGGATAGTATAACAACAACTTGAAACTTTGGTTGGCCTCTCCTTTCAGATAGGTCGTAGCTGCTAGGAGTACATGAGACTTCGGTTTCTCCACTGTCTTGTATCATATATTTTATAAAAAGAAACACCCAACTCCCGTAAAAAAAAATCATGTTAATATAATGTTATATTTCGTAGTAAAAATAGTTTTATATTTAGAGAAATATTTCAAAGTAAAGATCAATACAGCGAAATATATGTTGACACATAGAAAACGTTACATCATGGAAACGGGCAGTTAATAAATAAATAATAGTTTTAAAAAACTAAAACAACACCCTTTTTTAGAAAACCGACCTAAAAAATGAAAAATAATTTTAATTTCCAACACGCTTCGGATAAAATTAAAGTGGTCAACAAAAATATAATCTCAAACACATATAGAATAAAACTAGAGTTATCAACAAAAAGAAAATAATTTTATCATCAAAAGCGTTAATATATTTGATAATAAACAGATATTGGTAAAAGTAAAGTCTCTAAGAAGAAAACGTAAAAATCATAAAAAGCACCGCTCGCTTTTGATGATAAAATTATTTTTTTTTGTTGATAACTCTAGTTTTATTCTATATGTGTTGGAGATGATTTTTTGTTGACCACTTTAATTGTATCCCAAGCGTGTTGGAAATTAAAATTATTTTTCAGTTTTTTAGTTCGGTTTTCTAATAAAGCGGGTTTGTTTTAGTTTTTTAAAACTATTATTTATTTTTTATTTTTTTAGTTTTAATATTTTACAGAATAAGATAAATATGTAAATATCTTTAAATTTGATACTATTGTAGTATGAGCTAAAAGTAATACCCTTCTAAAAAAATCCTCCCAGCCGGATTTGAACCAGCGACCTATCGATAACTGAAATTATATACCACCAGAGTTCACCGCTCTACTAACTGAGCTCTTACAACGATTGACTAAAAAGTCGACAAGTCTGCAACCTATTATACCAGTCTTCATTTTTTTTTATTTTCTGATGATTCTGGCCAGGATTTTAGAAACAAAATTTGAAATTATTGTGTTGTCACGGGTCCTTTAGAAATATAAAAAGTTTCAAGTCCATCCAATGTTTGTAAGTGGGTAAAAATCGTGTTAATAGATTCCGTTACATAGATACAGATACAGGATTTTTTTTGACGATTCTGGCCAGGATTTTAGAAACAAATATGAAAATATTGTATTGTCACGGGACCTTTACAAGTATACAATGTTTCAAGTCGATCCAATGTTTCTAAGTGGGTGAAAATCGTGTTCAAAGATTCCGTTACATGGATACAAAGACACTTTATTTGATTTTTTTAAGATTCTGTCCAGGATTTTAGAAAATAAATATGAAATTATTGAATTCTCAAGGGTCCTTTACAAGTATACAAAGTTTCAAGTCGATCCAATGATTTGAAGTGGGTGAAAATCGCGTTGAAAAAATTCCGTTACATAGATAGATAGATACAGGCCAAGCTAATATAAAGCGTGTAAAAATGAGGGAACTTTTGCAGAAATTGCTGTATTCATGTACCTAGGAACAATAGTTGCACATAGGAATAACGTGTACAAAGAAGTTAAGCATAGGCTAAATTCTGGAAATGCGTGCTATTATGCATTACAGGGACTCTTGTCTCAACTTCTGTCAAAAAATTGTTTTCCTCACCTGTACGAACAAATGTCAGGAAGTTTAGGGCCCAAAGGTCCTCTCGAAAATCATCATACTCATCATCATCCTTCACCGGTGTGGACAACAACGGGAAGCTACCACACACATTATTCGCGTAGTAAAGCTGCCAAGCATGAAAATACTATGATTGCAGTGAAATACCTGCCCTCGAGCAGAATTACTATAGAATAGAACATCTTAAATACGAAAAAATGATATGAAAGGATAAAAAAAAATATTAGGATATATTAAGAATCCTCAATTACAAATGACTAAAAATCAAATAGCTTATTATTAATTTTTAAATGGAATTTTATATTCAAAAAATAATATTTCAAAATCAGAAAACTATATGCAAAAAGCTTTAAATGTAGAGATTAAATTCAAACAAAATATAGCTATAGCAAAACTAAATTTGGCAATAGCATCCTTATCGTTAAAATCAATGGAAACAACCATATGCAGGGCAAAGTTCGACAGATAAGTTTAATTGAAAATGCAAAGAAGGTAACAATACAACAGAAAAGGACAACAAGAAAAAAAAAGGGAAAACAAGTAAACGAAACAGAATTGAGGGGGGCAAAGTAAAGAATCGATTGTAAAGAAGTAATAAAGAAGGTTTTGTGCCACTAAGTAAATTTGAAGCAGTGTTATTGATGGCTTGAATGACGTAATCCAACCTTACTTCCTTATTGACTAAAACATCCCTTTTAGCGTATAATTACCTACCAACTTAAAAGAAAAAAAAGTCAGGGAGAAGGTAATTGTCTAAAGGAATGGAATAAAAAGATAAAGCAAAGAAGAAAAGACAAGGGGTTGGGGGTAGTGTTTATTTCGTAGCTTGATCTCTTAAGGATTTCAGAAGCAAATTGTTTAGAGGGTAGTATGAAGAGGGCGGGTGGTAAAGCGGAAACAATGAAAAAAAAAGGTGGGGGTCGGTAGGAGGGGTTGTGAGGAATTGCAACGACCTCTGTATGCAGGACGAGTTCCATTTTCCAACCCTTAGATTCTTTACTTTTCCTTTTTTTCTTTTATTTTTCTTTAAACCTTTAATTAAATATGGAGAGACGCAATTTTCAAACGCTTGAGTGGCTTATTTAATTAGTGTGCTCTCTACCGTGTGTTTGTCAACTTGCTAAACTCTCCCCACATGTGAGACAAACGTGTCACGCATAATGCATTCAATTGCTACGTTTTATATCCACATTTAAATATCAGATCAAACGAAGGTTAAAAACGACTTACAATTGGTGTAGTTCGATAGAATTGAGTTTATCATAAGTTAGGGAGTGGATTTTTTGTGTATTAAAAGTTAAGATTGCAAAAATAGTATAATGGAGAAGTTAGGCTTATGACTATCTTTTGTTTTTGGTTTCACACACAAACAGTTGAATAGTATAATGAGAAGTATGACTTTTGACTGTCTTTTGTTTTGGTTTCACACACAAACAGTTGAATAGTATAATGAGAAGTTAGACTTTTGACTGTTTTTTGTTTTGGTTTTCACACACAAACCAATTGAATAATAGCTATATACTATCTGCATTGCAATCTTATCTTTTATTGCATAAAAATCCGCTCCCTAATCGTAAGTAATATCACGAGTGATTTCCAAAATATCTTGAGGATTTGGAAATCAAGAGTGGCATTTGTTAGGACTATTTAACGAATAAAATTAAGCTGTTTACTCACAAATCATTATTTAAATATAATTATTTTAAAATATTTATATATTTAATGTAAACGGCGATGTTTGAAAACAAATGAGAAACTTTTGTTATGCTTTCATTAGTTCGTTATATTGCAACCAGATCATATTATGTATTGCCAAATGATCGCAATATTGTAAGAATGCACCCTAGTGGAGAAAAAATGAAACACTTGATATTGTATATTATAACCAACATTATAGGTTATTCATTATTTTGTTAAGAAACAACTCAGTGAAATCAGTGTTTTAAAACAATTATTAAACACGCAATTATCAAATGTGTAGGTCGAAATAATCTGTTCATTATTTGCTGTATTCAACGTATTTGTTAGAGAGTCAGTCACTGCAAAATAATGCTCTGATCTGGTCAAAATATTCAAAAGTAGGAGTTTTTTTTAATATGATAAACAGAAGTAGATAAATATCGTGGTGAAACACGACTGTGATTGGTTGTAAAACAAAATTAATTCAAATGTGATTGGTCATTGACTCCCATTTGGGGTATGAGTTAAATAGTCATCAGAAAAAGATTTCAAATTTTCATCGGTCCTAAACTCCTATGAAAATTACACACACACACACAACACAACACACACACACACACACACACACACACACACACCCACACACACCCACACACACACACACAAAACACACACACACACACACACACACACACCACACACACACATATATATATATATATATATATATATATATATATATTTTAGTACTACTGGCCGATAGCGAGGAGATACTAAAGGCCAACACGCACACACTATTGAGTAACCACTAAGAAATTAGGACTGGAAGTAAATATCAGTAAAACTAAATATAATGGTCACACATAAAAATACATTATATATGGAAATGGACAGCTAATGACAAATGAGGGAAATTTTGAGGAAGGTGGCTGAATTCAAATACCTAGGTGCAATAATCACAAATAGGAATGAGATGCACAAAGAAATTAAACATAGGCTCAATTCCTGGAAATGCGTGCTATTATGCATTGCAATAGACGTTTGGATGTCCCAACTCCTTTCAAACAACGTTAAGTTTAAAATATATAAAACTATTATTCTACCAGTTATATTATATATGGGTGCGAAACATGGACTCTTACTTTAAGGGAGGAAAGGAGATTACGAGTATTTGAGAATAAAGTTCTTAGGAAAATTTTTGGACCAAAGAGAGATGAACAGACAGGTGAATGGAGAAGACTACATACACAATGAACTACATGGTCTTTATAGGAAGCCCAGATATAATAAGAACAGTTAAGGTCCCGTAGACTGCGATGGGCAGGACATGTTGCGCGTTATGGGGAATGAAAGACGTGCATGGAAACTTCTTGTAGGAAAGCCAGAAGGTAAAAGCCCAGTTTGGTAGACCAAGAATGAGGTGGGGGAACAACTATTAACTATGATTTGAGGGAAGTAGATTATACAGGGAATGATTGGGAAGCATTAGCTCAGGATAGGGATGTATGGAGAGCTTATGTCCGTGCGGCCATGAACCTACGGGTTCGATAGTGCCAGTGAATAAGTAAGTATATAGATGATAGGCTATCCTGAACCGGAATTTGAACCCGGAATCTCTAAAACGTTACGTCAGTGCGTTCCCGACTACGCACTTCAGCTTCCCAGTATAAAAATTAATTTTCGTTTCCTTACGTCACCTATAAGTCGGGGCCGCGGTGGACTAGTGGTTATGCTCCTTGCCTGTGGTACCGAGGGTCGCGGGTTGAAACCTGGCCGGGGTCGATGGATTTTTTTAGGACGTAAAATCCAAGGAGCAAGTCCTCTGGGGGGACTTTAAGCCGTGGGTTCCGAGTCTGATGATTTTCAGGGTCGTAAAAGATCCTTAAGCCTGAATGAAAAGGCCTCTAAGCAAAATTTACCGAATTTTCCCGTCCTAGTACTACCTTGGTTTCCTAGATGTCGGTATGAGGCGGAACGATGACCACGGGGCATTTCAATTACTTTTATACTGAAACAAGTATAACTAAATTAATATGGTCCAATTTCTTCCCTGTAGGGGGAGCGCGCCTAAATCTCGTTGAGGGAAACAAGGGCTTACAAGATTATTATTATTATATCATTATTATTATTATATTTATTATTACTTTTTTCATGTTATATATATTATATTTTGTATTGTTTTTTCTAATATATTTAAATTGTATTTAAACTACTGTTTAGTTCTGGGTTCTTTAGCTACTTTTGAGAGGTCAATGTTGCAGATACTGCCAGCAACTACACTCAGTTTTCTTATCTACTAGTTGTGTGTTAGTGAATAGTTTAGTTGTCTAACAAGTTTAGAGTATTCATTATAGGATTGCGCTGGTTTTATAACAATTTATTCAATTATCATTAATACGACTATTTAACTCATGCCCCAAATGGGAGTCAATGACCAAATCACGTTACAATGATTTCTGTTTTACAACCACGTGTTTTCACGTGTTTATCAGTGTTATGATTACCATATTAAAGAAGGCTCATCCTTTTTAATATTCTGAACAAGTCTGACCATTATTTTGCAGTGACTGAGCCTGTGAGAAATACGGCTACCAGATTGTATATATAGTGCATGAATGTCAACACATGCCGCATGCGGGAGTTATATAAAAACGTTTGTAGCTATTTGATTAATACCACCAAAAAAAGAAACCACTGTTTGCACTTTCTTAAATGTATTTTTTCCCAGGTAACAATCCAGAAAAATATAATTGTCATATTTTACAACATACGACATCAGAAATGAATTAATATACAGTTTGATGTGTTTCATTTTTTCTCCACTAGAGAGCATTCTTACAATATTGCGTTCCTTTGGCAATAAATAGTATGATCTGGTGGCAGTGATAAACAAAAAGAAGCAGATGAAGCGTACCTATCGTTTCTCATTGTTTTCAAACATCGCCGTTTACATTAAATATATAAATATTTTAAAATAACTATAGTTAAATAATGATTTGTGAGTAAACAGCTTAATTTTATTCGTTAAATAGTCCTAACAAATGCCACTCTTGATTTCCAAATTATCTATAAATTCACGACTCACGAAGTGGCACTACTTATGAAAATGTTTTTTCTATGGTTACTAGTTCCATCCCCCACTCGGCAATGATCCTGTTGCCACGCGCCCTTTGGTTTGGACCAAGACGGATATAGTTACCAGAATTGCACTCTATGTAGGCCTTTCAGAATCATGTTCCATTTTCTGTATTTCAATTGGTACAACTTTTCATTTCGTACATTCATTATCAAATGAAATGCAGAAGATGGAACATGATTCTGAAAGGTCTATAATTTTAAATACCTATCGAAGTTTTCAAACTGAAATTTAATTTAGATTAGGACGACAGTAGGCCTATATCAAGGTACTTATTTTTATGTTTTAACATTTTATTAGCTTTCATTATATTTCGTCACATTTGGCAGACCTTATTTGGGAAAGTTTACTAAATAAACAATGAACTTCAAATTGAAATTTACTTTACCAACACAGAAAAAAATAATGTGCCTATAGGTAAAACATTACAAAACAAAAACAACATAAAATTACGCGAAGGAAAAACATATTCTGGTCTGCTTTTCCGCCTTTGTAGATATCAAACATGAAGCTAAGGGTAGATAAAAAAACATATTCTCTACCCTACCCCGTCAAACCCATTCGCTGAAACGCATTCGGGCGAGCAGTGTTTTAAAAATCCAATTAAAAAAGCCAGCAGCAATGCAGCTGAGGGAGCATGCGCATTAGACGTGTCGGTAGGGGACATATCGAGCGTGAAAATAATGGTGGGGGGAGGGGGTCTGTGGGGTGGAGGATGTCGCATAAAGATGCCACATGGAAATAAAGGGAAAATACACCTTTTTCTACTTGTTTTATAGAGTGTTGGCATTTCCTCAGTGCATTATTATAAATCCTCCAGTGTTAAAAAGGGGATCGAAGTAAAAAAAAAAAAAGTGGAGGCAGGAATGCGACAAGTGGTAGGTTTTAGTGTCAAATCGATTTTTTATGGTTAGAACCCACAAAATGGGATTTAGTTCTTCCTTTCAACTTAGTTACGTTGTAAATTTATTGTCACTTCTTTGTGTTTTTTTTAAGAGTGAGGGGCAATTTAGTTTTTTACCCCTTATTTTAAAGGAAACGTGTAAATATAAGCTGTACAGTGTGGTAAAGTCCACCGCTGTGGTCTCGAGGTAGCGTGCTGACTTGTCATGCAGCGGGCCCGGGTTCGATCACCGGTGGGGGCTGTTTTTCTGGGTGAGATTTTTTATCGGGGTTTTTCCTCACCTGTAAAGGTGGGTTGTTGGATGTGATGTCCCACGTTGTAGATATATGATTGTAATAATTTAGATCATTGTTATTTGCCACGGCACTGATGACTCCCGTCAGGGGAATGAGCGAAAGTTTCTTACAAAACAAATAACGACACTTTGTTAACAGTTAAATTAAATGTTATTTTATTAAAGTTTTCACTTCTGTTTAGATGAATCTTGTAAATTATCAATAATTAAAAATATTCCGGCTTAAATTAATAAATTTCACTTATAGATTATTACTTCATATAAGTAATAGATGACTATTTACAACGGTCAATTTTTCACTAACACTTTATTTTCACTTTATGGATTATTTACACTCCATATGAATTAAATTTCTACTATAATATTATTTTCCATAACTTCGACACCATTTTGTCAACTAATATCAAGAATTCAACTATAATGCTCTTATTTCTTGATGACCTGTAGTTTTACATTTCTGACTTCTTTCAAGTATTGTAGCCATCTTGTTGTTCTGGGAAAAATCCCATTTCATTTCTGTTATAACCTGGAAGTTCTGATTGGTCCAACTGAAAAGGAAGGAGTACTACAGGCTGACTCCCATCCAATTCGTCCAATCCCATTTATTTGTTTATAAAAATTATCAATTCAACTATTTAAAGTATTTTTACACATTAAATCAGTTTGAAATACATCTAACTGTATTAACAGTTTATATTGACCAGTTTGAATTTTTTTTATATACTTACAAAAAATTTGAATTCTCTAAATCAATCTTATTTCCATTCTTACTAGAGATAACTATAATTATGTTTAAATATAAAATAAAAAACCCCTAATTATTATAATAATAATAATAATTCTTATTATTACTATTATTATTATTATTATTATTATTATTATTATTATTATTATTATCTCTCTATCTATCTTCGGGTTTTTACAGCTGCTGCCGTCTTCCCGTGCCAAACCTCCAAAGCCTACGGTCTTGGGCATCTTCGATGCTTAGCCCTCTAGCTTGCATTACTGTCTTCATGTTTTCCTTCCATGTTAACCTTGGTCTTCCTCTTTTCTTCTTTCTGTTCAGATGCCATTCATATAGTTGCTTCGGCCATCGCTCATCTTCCATTCTTAAAACATGTCCTAACCACTTTAATTCCTTCTCCTCAATTCTTTCAATTATGCTTTCTTCTGCTTCCATTTTGTTTCTAATTTCCTTATTTGTGACACGTTCTAATTTAGACTTTCTGGCACTTCTTCGTAAATAATCCATTTCTAGAGCTATTAGTCTATTCTTGTAGTACTTATTGATTGTCCATACCTCACTTCCGTACATTGCAACAGATTCCACCAATGTTTTACCAATATATTTTTTTGTGTATTTCCAAATATGCTTATCCCACCATATGGAATTTAATGATGATATTATTTTGCTACTCAATTCAATTCTATGTTTTATGTTCTCTTTGCCTATACCTTCGATGTTATCCATAATCATTCCCAAATATTTAGTTTGTTTCACTTGCTTTATTTGGATTCCATCTTCCAATACTAAGTTTTCTCTTTCATTGCTATTTATTGCCAGATATTCTGTTTTTTGTAAATTTACGTATTATTATTATATGGGGATAAATATCCGGTTTTACCTGTAAGACAAGTTTCAGGAAAACTTTAAGCCCAAACGGTCCCCGAAATCATATGGCCATCATCATCATCATCATCATCCTTCACCGGTGTGGAAAGCAACGGGAAGCTACCACACCTACAGTACAATTCCCAAGTAAAGCTGCAAAACATAGCATAAAAATGCTATGATTGCAGTTAAAGACCTGCCTTCGGGCAGAATTACTATGGATGGATGGATGGATGGATACTGTGGTAAGATAAGAATCTGTCTACATTCAAGTATTGCATGCTCCTTATATGGCCACTTTAACTAATTCCGAAGGAAAACAGCTATTGAGATTGTTTCCAGCATAGAATTCACATGTGGTCGGCATGTCGGATACCTAACCGTTATAGCTGGTCATCTCAAACTGGAGTAAAAATATATTTAAAAAAATGATGATCTTGAAGAAGATTTCCTGGCTGTTGGCCGTGGTCTCGGGTTTGAAGTTCTCCGACGTTTCGCCAGAGTCTGCGTCCGGCATCCTAAAGGGCTATGTGGAAAGTCTCGAGAGGATGCCGGACACAGTCCCGGAAATCTTCTTCAAGATCATCATACTAACTCCGGCCGTGAAAGCTTAAGTCAATATATATTTGAAAAATGTTTATAAAGTTTCGCCCCGCTCCATAGCCGAGTGGTTAAGTCAAGATGCCTTAGAACAGAGCTGCGGGACTTGCACTGAAAACGAGTCTCCATTGGGGAAGAATTTTTGTCATGGATTCCGTCCGGCCCGTATTTGAACATGTGCTCAGCCAGCCAAGTGAGGCATTTGCGGTAGCTACAAAAAACAGCGGCTCCAGATTTGAGAAAACATTTTAAATTTATCATCGTCATCAGCATTGAATATTATTCTGACCACCAAACTCGCTGGAGATTTTAATGTTTCACTTCCTAAGCACGAAATAAGCAACCATATTTTTTCTTTTCATTTACACTACAATAAATTCTTCTCATTCAGCCACTTTCTGAACGAAATGTATGTTTTTCAATATCTTAATTTAGATTGCTCTGGCACTAAAGAAGCACACACAACTTCGCACGCCTCTTCAATATCGTCGTTTTTGATTACAATAATTCATACTTTCAGCCATTTTTATGCGCGACTGATATCCAAGGCCTGCTGTAATCTCAACTATTTTCGGCATTTAGCATATTTTTATTATATACAACTTTCTTCATTAGAGGATTGCCTCAGGACAAAGTGATATAGACAATTTTTGAAATTGATGAAATATATTTTGTAAATACATTTTAAAAAATTCAAATTATAGACATAATTGAAGTATACATACTATAAAGTAGAAATTTGTAAATATGATTTCTTAAAATTGAAATTGATCCTCTAATGGTAGCGATGGCAATTTTAGAAAGATACACCCTGTCCAAATCTAAGGAATTCCAAAATTTGGCTAAGAATCCCGGTATAGTACCTCTTGCCCCGATCATCAATCCTGTGACAGTTATACTATCTAGTTGGTATTTATCTTCGTAATAGTCAATTGTTGGCTCATATATGGCTTTTGTTTTAGAATCAACTTCCTCAGGTTGGCCACTACGAGTCTCAAAACATTGGCCAGACTGCTAACGCCAGTCAATTGTTTATAATGAACGCAAATATTTCCAACAAAGATATTATTTTACTATTATTTATTAATTTGAAAACACCACCGCGAAAAAATAATGTACAACGCACGTTTGTGAAGTATTTTGCAGAATTGGGAAATTAAAACCGAGCGATAGCGAGGTTTTTAAACACTTTCCTCCATTCTGTAAAAACCACTTCCCAACCTCGTATTGTAATTTACCATTACGGACTAACTGTTGCGTTTTTTGTCAGATTTTTTCAACAAAACATTTGCTATGTTTTTAAGCCCTGAGATTCATTGTTATGAGATAATTTGCAACCCTGACAATTTACCTTTATTTATTTTCAATTCCCTATATTGAGCAACAGGATAAAAAACATGTCCACGGAAATAGAGAGACAAACAAAATAGTAATTTGCTACACGTATTGAAAAAAATACCAATTTCAACTGTACCAATCTCTCGTACCTCACTTATAATGATTACATACAAAAATCAGTGATTCCTATATTTGCAATTTCTATCTGGGCTCCCTCGCGTTCTCTCTATATACATTAGCGCATCAAAACGTTTTCCCATGCTTCACAGATACCCGTAGGCAACATTTCTATATACAGTACAACGTATCTCTCTGCCATAACCCACCCCATCTTCTGGGTAACGGACAGTTAATTATCTTATAGACGTTGAAAACAAAGGTAGCCAGCGTGTACGTCTGTGTGACCCTCAGGAAATTTTAGCATCGCTTAACAAGAGATAGAGAAAAATTGAGATATTTCCATGATATACGTACTATTAGATAGGAAAATATTAACAAAGAGGTTCATTTGTTTAAAATATTGGGTAAACCGTAAAATTCGTTTTTTTCTCTCATTATTTTTCTTTGTTTATATATATATAACATTAGACAGGGACGGTCTACCGACAATTTAATTTTATAACTTATTCAACCGCGCGATTTCCAACTTATCGATAAATTCACGACTCACGAAGTGAGTATTGAGTTGTCTCTAGAGAATTTGGAAACTCACGAGCGAGCATTTTTAGGACTATTTAACGAATAAAATTAAGCTGTTTACTCACAAATCATTGTTTAACTATAGTTATTTTAAATATATTTAATGTAAACGGCGATGTTTGAAAACAAAATGAGAAACGATTGGTAAGCTTCATTTACTTCTTTTGTTCGTCACTGCAACCAGATCAGATTATTATTATGCCAAAGGAACGCAATTTGTAAGAATGCACTCTAGTGGTGAAAAAATGAAACACACATCAAACTGTATATTAATTCATTTCCGACGACCTATGATGTAAATATGACAATTATATTTTTCTGGGAAAAAATAGATTTAAGAAAGTGCAAACAGTGGTTTCTTTTTTTTGGTGGTACAATCAATTGCTACAAATGTTTTTATATTAACTCCCGCAAGCGGTAATGTGTTGAAATTCATGCATTATATATACAATCTAATAGCCGCATTTCTTACGGAATCAGTCACTGCAAAATAATGCTATGACCTATTCAGAATGTTAAAAAAGCAGGTGATTTCTTTATTATGATAAACTTTAGTTGGTAAATTCTAGCCGAAACACAACTGTGATTGGTTGTAAATCAAAAATCATTGTAACGTGAT
Organism: Diploptera punctata; assembly: GCA_030220185.1. Lineage (NCBI taxonomy): Eukaryota > Metazoa > Arthropoda > Insecta > Blattodea > Blaberidae > Diploptera > Diploptera punctata. The sequence continues at coordinate 43,466 of JASPKZ010001912.1, forward strand.
TGGTTATTGACTCCCATTTGGGGCGTGAGTTAAATAGTCTTGATTGAATACATTTTATTATTAGTTTTAGTCTTAATCTTCACTATCATTAACTGGTTGTATTATAGATCGTAATATAATATATATTAACTTGTTGATCAAATCTTCATTTAGTATTTAACTCATCATCATCATCATCATCATCATCATCATCATCATCATCATAGACATTCACGAATTTAGAACATTTGTTGACCTGTTTCGGCCTCAAGGGAAAACACTATCCAGAAGTCTTTTGAGTGGATTTCCTGGTCTTCTTCTTCCTGCAGGTTGATATCTTAAACATTTGTTAGGGTATCCTGTGGATCTTCCATTCGATGAACATGTTGCATCCATCTTGACTTATAATCAGAAATTTTGATTTCTAAAGCTTCCATGTGTAATTCTTCTAAGATGTCTTTCATTTTTTTTTGTGATCTAGTAGTGTGTATCCTGCAGTCCTCCGAAGATATCTCATTTCAGCAGATCTAAGTCTCTGTATATCCTTCTGTTTCAACGTCCATACTTCGTTACCATACAAAAGAGTTGGAAGATCCAGTGTTTTATACACTTTTAGTCTAACTGTGGCTTCAAGATAGAATTTATTAACCCCAAAATTCTTAAAAATTTAGATATTTTTGCATTTAATATAAAGTTAATTATGAATGTTGTATTCCGGTGGTGACCAGCCTCATGGGCTAGGGTCAGTATTTCTGACTACTGGTTCATGAGGTCGCGGGTTGGATTCCCGGTTAAACCATAGGAATTTTCCTTAAAGGGAATGGAATTCTGTGGTTTCCCGTGGTCTGGAATTTAGGTTAAGTTTAGGTTAAGAACTCTCCTGGCGCTTTATTATGATTTATCATCCCATCATATCATCGGGGTAACTTAAGTCCGACTTCTAGTCTCCCCAACTTCAGAAGTGGGTTACAATTAAACCAATGCTAGGAGAGACCACCAGGAATGTCGAAATGGCAACCTGGGCTACTGGAAAAAAACATATTTTGCTGCATATGTCCCTCATTTTTTGACTAAGTTCTTTCTATCTGTCTTCTGTCCACGATGTTCCTGTTTTTTCTTGGGGTTATCTCTCTTGGTCAACCTGCTACTTCTGGGCACCTTAATTCTAAAATATACCCATGTTTACGATATCTTCTTGAGAAATTCCTGCCAATTTTTAAGTCATTTTTTGTTTATTACTCTTAATAATAATAGCAATAATGATAATTGTATTGTATTGTGTTCTGCTCGAGGAATACGACGTTAATAATAATAATAATAATAATAATAATAATAATAATAATAATAATAATAATTATAAAATAATAATAATAATAATAAATAATAATAAAAATAATAATAATAACTGCAAGGATAGACTAATAGCTCTAGAAATGGATTACTTACGCAGAAGTGCCAGAAAGTCAAATTAGAACATGTCACAATAAGGAAATTAGAAACACAATGGAAGCAGAAGAAAGCATTATTGAAAGAATTGAGAAGAAGGAATTAAAGTGGTTAGGACATGTTTTAAGAATGGAGAGATGAGCGATGGCCAAAGCAACTATATCAATGGCATCCGACCAGAAAGAAGAAAAGACGGCAACCAAAGTTAACATGGAAGGAAAACATGAATACATTAATGCAAGCAAGAGGGCTAAGCATTGAAGATTCCCAAGATCGTAGGCTTTGGAGGTTTGGCACGCAAAGACGGCAGCAGCTGTAAAAACCCGAAGACAGATAGATAGATAGTAAAAAGTAAAGTAAAGTGATCCCACAACAGGCCTCAGGAGGCCCTTGGGGTAGTAGGAGGTTAAGGCCCCACATTTTCTAGACAATCGGCACTTTATGTCAGCCGGGTTGTCAGCCCTGCGTGACGGCCGCCTTTACCCCCAGAACAAGCGTCTGGTACTCATTTCCGTTAGAGGCTGAGTCGACCCCAGGGCCATAGTGCCGCCAGAGGGTTTGGGTCAGTTTAAAAAACCTGACCCCAACGGGACTTGAACCCTCGACCCTCCGGCTTGTAGCTCAGTGCCTTAACCCACTGCGCTACGGCGTGCCCCCAGATAGATAGATAGAATAATAATAATAATAATAATAATAATAATAATAATAATAATAATAATAATAACAATAATAATAATAATAATAATAATAATAATAATAATAATAATGGTAAATACAGGACCAGGAAATAACTATTTAAACACGGTAGGGATCTTTAATTTTATTGTTAGGTATTGTAATTTTTTACGGTTGGTCAAGTTCCGTGTGTAAGTCTGTAAGTTTTACCTCTCCAACATCATAATAATGTTGTATAGAACAAGGGGTAATTAAAAAGAAGCTTGTATCGGGCGATTCGGCTAGGAAATACAAGGCACAGATCTAAAGGTTATCTCCCTCCCTTGCACTGAGGGAGGGGTGAAGGAGGGTGGGAACACGTTGTGCATGATAATGAAGGCTTGTTTCTGTTGCCGTGCCCCTGCTCATTATGCAAAACCCTGGCAACAGCTGTGCAATGTGTACCGGTCCGTAGATTCTAACCCGGCCTAAGGTGGATGTACAGCAAAGCTCAAGAACATCCTTGTACTACAAGGGCACAAAGGTCATAATCTCGAGGACTATTCTACAGAAATAGCTTCTTTTTTTACAATATTCATCTAAACTTACCACTATTAATTTTTTAAAAAAGTGCATAAAATCGTTGATATAAACAATAGAACAGGAAATATTTTGAAATATAAACAGTATATTACGATGAGAGATTGGGAAGTGGTTGTTATAGAATTGAGGAAAAATGTTTAAAAACCGAGCAATAGGGATTCTAATATTATACTGATATTGTAAAAAAAATTAAGGTTTTTTTGAACCAGGAATCGAACCGTGGAACCTCTAGTTTCTCCAGAATAGTGATGCAGAACTGAGAGAAACTAGAAGTCCCCCCAAACGATTCGATTCCCGGTTCCAGACATTAATTTTTCTTTTCACAATATCATTATAATAACATTATAATTGGAACTGTGTTAAAATAACAGTATTGGAAAATTTTAATTTCCGAGGTTCTGTAAAACACTTCACAAATGTGCGTTGTACATTATATTTTGCGCGATGGTGTTTTCAAAATAATAAATAATAGTAAAATAATAACATCTTTGTTGGAAATATTTGCGTTCATAAAAACAACTGACTAGCATTAACAGTCTGGCCAATGTTTATATTGTAAATGCGGAAATAATTTAGGTTAAGACTACTGCAGGATCCGTGACACTATCGAGGATAAAGGCCACTAGCACGAAATTTATGTTTTATATGTTGTTTTCAAATAAAGTTCAGTTCATTTAAAATGCAGTGATTTGTTTCGTACAATGTATATTAACAACTACCTTTTGGATATATTTTTGTATGATAATGGAATGTATTGCCTCTTTTTTTCAGAAGAAAGAAAATACATATGCACTTGCACTACGCACGGGTCTGTTTGGCCGTACGTGCATTATTTTTCCACGAATAAAATAAGTAAATAAATAAATAAAAATAATCATAATATAAACAAATACCTACAAATACACCTGTATCAAAAACAATAATGGGCTAATCGATTGAGTTGGTGTTTACTTGATGAAAATCCATTACTTATTTAATAAAATAAAAATAAAACTTACAGTTTTATTTGATTTTCATATTTATTATATAATTCAGTGACAGCTGTTTCGGTACACTGTACCTTCTTCAGACATGTTAACAAATTATGAATTGTGTTATTATAGTACATATCTGTATCTATGCAACAATAATTTTTGTATTAAATAAAGTAAGAATGAGTTTGTTAATCTGCAAAATCGAACAATAGGTGTAGGTATTCACCTGAAACTAAAATTTAAAAATAGCTGTAGCTGTCGTAATTTTCAATGTCTAGCAACGAAACTCAGTATATGCTATTATAATAAAACGAAGAAGGTACTATAAACAAATCAGGGATATCCTAGCATTAGAAGTGGGGTTTCACCTGAAATCCGAAATTTAAAATTCGTTCTAGCAATCGCCATGTTTACCTTAGAATACAAGAGTGGCTCAGATGGTTAGAGCGCTAAACGTACAGAGTTTAGAGATTCGGGTTCAAATCCCGACTCAAGCATTAATTTTTTTTCATAGTAATTCTGCCCGAAGGCAGGACCTTCACTGCAATCATAGCATTCATGCTATGCTTGCAGCATTACTAGGGAATTGTAGGTGTGGTAGCTTCCCCTTGCTTTCCACACCGGTGAAGGATGATGATGATGATAACGAGAAGGATTATGATGGTGATGATGGCCATATGATTTCGGGGGACCGTTTGGGCCTTAAGTTTTCCTGACATTTGTCTCACAGGTGAGAAAAAACCCCGATAAATACCCCACCCAGAAAAACTTCCCCGACCGGGGATTGAACCAGGGCCCGCTGCGTGACAAGGCAGCACGCTACCTCGAGACCACAGCGGTGGACTATATATATATATATATATATATATACACACACACATGTACATATCCATCCATAGTAATTCTGCCCGAGGGCAGGTCTTTCACTGCATTTTCATGCTATGCTTTGCACCTTTACTAGGGAATTATAAGTGTGGTAGCTTCCCGTTGATTTCGACACCGGTGAAGGATGACGATGATAATGATGAGGATGATAATGATGGTCGGATGTTTTCGAGGACCGTTGGGCCCTAAGCTTCCTGATATTTGTCTTATAGGTGAGGAAAAACCCCGAAAGAAACCTCACCCAGGAGCCTATCCCGACCGGGATTTCGAACCCGGGCCCGCTGCGTGACAATGTAGGATGCTACCTCGAGACCACAGCAGTGGACCATATATATATAGTTAGATGTTGTAACCATATTTTTGACATTTGGCAATGAAGGCAAATATGATATGAAAAGAAAAATGAATGGTTGAGTTGGGATTTGAACCCGAGTCTCTAAACTCTTTACGTTTAGCACTCTAACCAACTGAGCTACTCAAGTATTCAAACACAAACATTCATTTTTCTTATATATGTAGTATTGTCAATTCACACAAGAGGTAGCGGGAAGTCGTTCCAACTGACATCTAGTGGCCACCATAACAGGTAAGCAAATTTTTAATCGTATATATATTTAGATGTTATAACTATATTTTGATATTTGGCAATGGAGGCAAATGTGATATGAAAAGAAAAATTAATGCTTGAGTCGGGATTTGAACCCAAGTCTCTAAACTCTATACGTTTACCGCTCTAACCAACTGAGCTACTCAAGTATTCAAACACATTCATTTCTCTTATATATGTAGTATTCTCAATTCACACAAGAGGTAGCGGGAAATCGTTCCAACTGACACCTAGTGGCCAACATAACAGGTAAGCAAATTTTTAATCTCTTTATATATATATGGGCTAGGGACCAAGGAAGACCAAAACATCGGTGGAAAGATCAAGACCATCTTCGCTAGGTTTACCGTACAGGCCACATGGCCTAAAACGAATTTGTTCATGATGATGATATATTTAGATGTTATAACTATATTTTTGACATTTGGCAATGAAGGCAAATGTGATATGTAAAGAAGAATTAATGCTTGAGTCGGGCTAAACTCTATACGTTTAGCGCTCTAACCAACTGAGCTACTCAAGTATTCCAACACAAACATGCATTTTTCTTATATATGTAGTATTCTCAATTCACACAAGAGGCAGCGGGAAGTCGTTCCAACTGACATCTAGTGGCCACCATAACAGGTAAGCAAATTTTTAATCTCTTTATATATAATATATATATATGGGCTAGGGACCAAGGAAGACCAAAAATCGGTGGAAAGATCAAGACCATCTTCGCTAGGTTTACCGTACAGGCTACATGGCCTAAAACGAATTTGTTCATGATGATGATGATATATTTAGATGTTATAACTATAGTTTTGACATTTGGCAATGAAGGCAAATATGATATGAAAAGAAAATAGAATGCCTTGAGTCGGGATTTGAACCCGAGTCTCTAAACTCTGTACGTATAGCGCTCTAACCAACTGAGCTACTCAAGTATTCCCAACACAAACATACATTTTTCTTATATATGTAGTATTCTCAATTCACACAAGAGGCAGCGGAAGTCGTTCCAAACTGACATCTAGTGGCCACCATAACAGGTAAGCAAATTTTTAATCTCTTTATTATAATATATATATATATAATATATATATATATGGGCTAGGGACCAAGGAAGACCAAAACATCGGTGGAAAGATCAAGACCATCTTCGCTAGGTTACCGTACAGGCTACATGGCCTAAAACGAATTTGTTCATGATGATGATGTGATATATTTAGATGTTTAACTATATTTTTGACATTTGGCAATGAAGGCAAATATGATATGAAAAGAAAAATGAATGCTTGAGTCGGGATTTGAACCCGAGTCTCTAAACTCTGTACGTATAGCGCTCTAACCAACTGAGCTACTCAAGTATTCCAACACAAACATACATTTTTTCTTATATATGTAGTATTCTCAATTCACACAAGAGGCAGCGGGAAGTCGTTCCAACTACCACTAGTGGCCACCATAACATATATATATATATATATATATATAATCTATGTCTACACTACAAACACTTTAAAACACGTCTACAATCATCCATGAAAAGACCATGTGTGTAGATATAAAATAAGTATAATTTTGTATAGTTACTCAGTTAGTTAGTTAGTTATAGGAATTTGCTTAGTTCGCGCAACTCCTGCGTGACGAACATTTTAAAAGGAGAAATGTTCTGTCTGGGATCATGATTTTCAACGAGTTCCACAGAAACAGATTAGTATCAAAACTAACTTTACATCAATTTAGTTTGAAACGAAGATCAATTTAATGTATAGAAAACTGAAGAATAATCACTTCTCCTGACGTCATAACTTAATATCAAGTCAAAGAGAAAGTTAAAAACATCCAAAATCTCTTAAAAGAGAGGTTGGGCTGTGAGGTATGGAAAGTTTCCTTACTTAAAAGTTAAATATGGAAATTATGATGATGGCCATCAAATTTTACTTGAAGAAGGAGCGCGTACATTAAATTAATGCAGGGTCCATGTAATCAAGCCATCAGCTACACGTGCAGTTCTTCGGTAATGAGCCAAACCGTTGCATTTAAATTATCAAACTGATTTGCTTTCTCCGAGCAACTGGAAAAGAGCATTCCAACCTTAACCGATAACTAATTAATCATAAGTAATGCCACGAGTGATTTCCAAATTATCGATAAATTCACGACTCACGAAGTGAGGAGTGAATTTATCTAGAGAATTTGGAAATCAAGAGTGGCATTTGTTAGGACTATTTAACGAATAAAATTAAGCTCTTTACTCAAAAATAATTATTTAAATATAGTTACCGGTGTTTTAAAATATGTATATAGTTAATGTAAACGGCGATGTTTGAAAACAAATTAGAAATGTGAGGTTATGTATATTCACTGCAACTCGATCATATTATTTATTGCCAAATAAGATCGCAATATTGTAAGAATGCACTCTAGTGGAGAAATAATGAAACACATCAAACTATTATAATCAACATTATAGGTTAATCATTTATATTTTGAATAAACAACTCAGTAAAATCACTGAATCTATTCATTATTTGCTATATTCAATGTATTTGTTGGAGAAAAATAATGATCTAACCTGTTCAGAATATTAAAAAAGGAGGAGCTTTCTTTATCACAAAAGCAGGAGCTGATAAAGAGAAATCGATAAAGAGCGAGGTGAAACACGACTGTCATTGGTGTAAAAACAGAATTCATTGAAACGTGATTGGTCATTGACTACCATTTGCGACATGAGTTAAACAGTCATAGAAAATTTGGAAATCAAGAGTGGCATTTGGTTAGGACTATTTAATGAATAAAAAATTAAGCTGTTTACTCACAAATCATATTTAAATATAGTTATTTTAAAATATTTTATATATTTAATGAAACGTAGATGTTTGAAAACAAATGAGAAAACGATTGGTACGCTTTATTTGCTTCTTTTGTTCATCACTACAACCAGATAATATTATTTATTGCAAAAGAAACGCAATACTGTAAGAATGCTCTCTGGTGGAGAAAAAATGACACACATCAAACTGTACATTAATCATTTCTGATGTCCTATGATGTAAATATGGCAATTATATTTTTCTGGAATGTTTATTACCTGGGAAAAATACATTTAAGAAAGTGCAAATAGTGGTTTCTTTTTTTGTGGTATAATCAATTGTTACAAATATTTTTATATTAACTGCCGCAATGCGCTATGTGTTGACATTCAGGCACCATATATACAATCTGTAACCGTATTTCTTAGAGGGTCAGCCACTGCAAAATAATGCTATGACCTATTCAGAATGTTAAAAAGGAGGTGCTTTCTTTATTATGACTATTTAACTCATGCCCCAAATGGGAGTCAATGACCAATCACGTTTCAATGATTCTGTATTACAAACCAATCAGAGACGTGTTACACGAAATAATTATCAACGTTAGGATTATCATATATTAAGCAAAGCTCCTCCTTTTTAATATTCGAAAACCAGTCTGACCGTTATTTTGCAGTGACTGAGCCGTATAACAAATACGGCTAACCAGATTGTATATAATAGTGCTTACATGTCAACATTTTGTAGCAATTGATTATACACCAAAAAAAGAAACCACTGTTTGCACTTTTCTCTAAATGTATACGACATCAAAAATGAATAATATACAGATTGATGTGTTTCATATTTTCTCCACTAGAGAGCATATCTTACAATATTGCGTTCCTTTGGCAATAAATAGTATGATCTGGTTGCAGTGATAACAAAAGAAGCAGTAGAAGCGTAGGCTACCTATCGTTTCTCATTAGTTTTCAAACATCACCGTTTACTTTAAATATAAAATATTTTTAAATAACTGTAGTTAAATAATGATTTGTGAGTAAACAGCTTTATGTTATTCGTTAAATAGTCCTAACAAATGCCACTCTTGATTCCAAATTCTCTAGATAAATTCACTCCTCACTTCGTGAGTCGTGAATTTATCGATAATTTGGAAATCACTCGTGGCATTACTTATGATAAACTTTAGTTCGTAAATTCTAGGCGAAACGACTCTGATTGGTTGTAAATAAAAAATGATTGAAACGTGATTGGTCATCTGTCTCCCCATTTGAGGCATGAGTTAAATAGTCAAACTGATATGCCTTTCTGCGAGCAACTGGAAAAGACGCATTCCAACCTTAACCGATAACTAATTAATCAACCAAATGATAATGCACTTTTTTAAAAGTGTCTGTCTTTCACTTCTGTGGTCCGGGATAGATTTCTCCTCCACGTTGGTGAATTTCATAGCGGATTCCCAAACGAATGAAACTGACATATTTTTAAAATCAATACTTCTAAAATAATTTAAATATAAAATTAGTACCTTAAAAAAACAGTCGTCCTCACCGAAATAAAGTTCGTTTAAAACTTCGTCAAGTAGTTAAAGAAGGCCGTTCAAAACCATCTTTCAATCATCTGCTTTATATTTTAATATTTCATATTTTTAAAAGTTCTAAAAAATCTCCACCGATCTTCTTAATGACTAACACCTCCAAAATTACTATAAAGAAAAAGTGTGTGGTATGTATAGGCATATATATATATATATATATATATATAATATATATATGAATATGAACTTTTCTGGGTTTTTCCGCGTCTTGGATAATCAAGTTCGGCCTCGGGCACCACACTGATTCCGACGTTTCGGCATGATCCCACATGTCATTATCAAGGAATGATAAGTTTAGAGTCACAAGTTTTAGGTCTTTATAATAAAATGCATATAGTTTTCGCTGGGGTCCGTTTCCGAAGATGTACACCCATCCAAGGTTTAGTTTTTATGTAGTTGAACATCTTCAGTTTTCAGTGTGGTCAGTTTCGGAAGCTGTACACCCACGGTTGGACAACATGAGTGTGGTCGACGCTTGAATGGGTGTACGTCTTCGGAAACGGACTACACGGACTTATCATTCCTTGATAATGACATGTGGGATCATGCCGAAACGTCGGAATCAGTGGCCAGAGACCGAACTCGAATCCAAGACGCAGAAACCCAGAAAACTTTCATATATATATCCATCCATAGTATCCATAGTAATTCTGCCCGAAGGCAGGACCTTCACTGCAATCATTGCATTTCCATGCTATGCTTGCATCTTTACTAGGGAATTGTGTGGGTGTGGTAGCTTCCCGTTGCTTTCCACACCTGTGAAGGATGTTGATGATGATGATAATGGTAATGATAAGGAATGATGATGATGGCCATATGATTTCGGGACCGTTTGGGCCTTAAAGTTTTTCCTGACATTTGTCTTACAGGTGAGGAAAAACCCCGAGTAAAAACCCTCACCCAGAAAAAACTGCCCCGACCGGGGATCGAACCCGGGCCCGCTGCGTGACAAGGCAGCACGCTACCGTCGAGACCACAGCGGTGGACTATATATATATATATATAAATAAACCATGTTATCTGTAGGGAAATAAGTGCAGGTCAATTAACTTTGTCTAGTAACTCCTAACAATGGAGAGGCTACGGTCCAACATTGGACTGTTATGTCATTGTAGATAGATATAACATGTTAAGTTACCCCTGGTGGAAGTAATATTTATCAAATATGTTTTAAAAGTTATGTGCCAAAGTTTACGCGTGCAGCTATAAAAATGGGAATTGTTTTAAATAACTTTTTAAACACCTGCCAAATGTTTCCACATTTGATAGTAACATTTTGTCACAGACACTTTCTCAATTTGTATTTCAAATCTAAAGAACGTTTGTACTAGATATAAAGCGAATAGTAACATCAACAAAACAAAAATAACATCAAAAGAAGTGAAAATGTTGAAACTCAATAGAAATGTTAAGACATTAGAAAGCAACTGTATGTTTATACAACCATTTGTTGCTGAAGTGATGCAAAAAATAAAACACGTCTGCTTTTATTTTTATGTTTCATTTTCATCATTCTTTTAAGTGTCTTCTGTAAACAACCCAGCGGTAACTGAATCCAGCACGTAGAGCATTCTCGTGCATTACGAGTTTTCTATTGTCTCTTGTTTTAATAGCTACTAACTCTTTACTGTTGTATAAGATTAAAAACCACTTTCTCAATACGTCACTTATTGTCACATAAGTACAGCCAGCAAATAATAATAATAATATATAATATAATAATAATAATAATAATAATAATAATAATAATAATAATAAAAGAAGAAGAAGAATGCAAAATTATAAGAAAAGTTTTAGGTCCACAAGTCATAGATGAAATATTTTGACTCAGAAGTAAAAAGGGAAATAAAAATATATACAGACATTCATAGTGATATTAGAAAACGAAGGTTAAAATTTTATGGCCATATTAAACGAATGAACTCAAATAGGCTTACAAAACAGATAATGGAATTCTACGAAACACAGAAGTAAAGCTCAAGTGGATACTATGAAGTGGATTGATGAAGTCAAAAATGACTTAAAACTGGCAGGAATTACTAAAGAAGATATCCCAAACAGAGATATATTTAGAATTAAGGTGAATAAGTGGCAAGTTGACCAAGAGGACAAACCGAAGAAAAAAACTGGAACAACTTGGACAGATGAGAGAAAACAAGCTCATAGCAAAAGAATGAAAGAAATTTGGGTTCAAAGGAAACGCCTCGTACTTTGCGTAGTCCTACATGGGCTCATCCGCAACTAAAAATAAACATAATAATAATAATAATAATAATAATAATAATAATAATAATAATAATAATAATAATAATAATAATAATAATAACAATCATCATAATCAACAATCACGGATTAAGCCCATGTGGCTTGTTCCACTCTTATAGATTCTCATTCAAAGAGTTGAAATCCACTCTCTTTTTCGGTCTACCAACATTCCTAGCAGGATATCAAAGAACAGACAAAAAACACAACACAGAAATAAGACATCAACTAAAAGTAGAGGAATTAAACTCAACAATAGTGAAATACAGAACAAACTGGAAAGAACACTTGGTAAGGATGACTGAGAACAGAATACCCAAAGCAGCATACAACTATTCACCGCGAGGAAGAAGAAGCTTGGGAAAACCAAGGAAAAGAAGGAAAGAGCAGCAATTTGGAGCCGGAACAGGCTAGTAAATAAGCATAAACCGTGAAGAAGAAGAAGAAGAGAAGAAGAAGAAGGACCAACATTCCTGTCTCCTCTTGGTTTGTAATTAAGTATATTTTTTTGGAATCCGATCTCTTTCATTCTTTAAACATGTTCTTTCCAGTTTTTTTCTAGATTCTTTTATTTTATCTAAAGTTTAACAATATTTATCTCATTTCTAATATCTTCACTTCTTATTTTATCTAGAAGTTTGCAACCAGCCACACTTCTCAGAAATCTCATTTCAGCTGCTCCTATGATCTTCTCTCTTCTTCTTTAGTTAAAACCCAAAATTCACTACCATACAATAGTAAGAGGACAGCCACTGCTTTATAAAATTTTAGTTTTGTTTCCATTCTTGTGTTTTTAAATATTCTTTTAATTGTGCCACATGTGTGCAAGATGTGGCGAACAGTGCGAGAAATATCACGTGTTAAACTGTAGAATGAGATCAGAATCACTGTTGAAACTCTGCAGTGACTGAGAACAATCTTCTTTGCACGTTGTGCGCATTTCTTATTTTATTATTATAATTAAATGTATTAAGTTTGTTAAACAGATCTTCAATTTTGAAATAGGAGATTTCATAACTCAGGTATTTAAAATGGTTCACTTGTTCCCGTTGCTTTCCACACCGGTGAAGGATGATTTATTATCATTATTATTATTAATAAGTCCAGCGCCGTAGCCGAGCGGTTAAGGTAGGAAGCCTTGGCGCAGAGCTACGGGACTTGCGTTGGTTCGAGTCTCCATGGAGGAAGAAATTTTCTCACGGTATTTCGGCCAGTATGGGACCGGTGCCCACCCAACATCGTGAGGCAATTGGGTAGCTACAATAAGAAGCGGCTCCAGGTTGAGGAACCAGCTATAACGGCTGGGGGACTCGACATGCTAACCACATGTCACCCCTACACTGGCTGTTGATCATCTACCCTCTGTGATTGACACATGTGGATGTGAAGGGCCAGCAGCCGGCTGGTAAAAGGGCAACCGCTGAAAAGTGGAAAGACCATTAATCGGATTATTATTAATATAATATTATTATATGTTTCTTTCTTTCCCTTATCAACTTTATATTGTGTAAGTCTTTATCTAGTATGTTTCATTTATCAAAATTCTTATTGTATGTATAATTTAAACCTGGTGAAGTGGAAGAGAAGACCTTCTGGTGTTAACTCCATCACGTAAAATAAATCCATAGTAATTCTGCCCGCAGGCAGGTCTTTCACTGCAATCATAGCATTTTCATGCTATGCTTTGCAGCTTTACTAGGGAATTGTAGGTGTGGTAGCTTCCCCGTTGCTTTCCACACCGGTGAAGGATGATGATGATGATGATGGCCATATGATTTTGGGGACCGTTTGGGCCTTATAGTTTTCCTGACATTTGTCTATACAGGTGAGGAAAAACCGCGATAAAAACCTCACCCAGAAAAACTGCCCCGACCGGGGATCGAACCGGGGCCCGCTGCTTGACAAGGCAGCACGCTACCTCGAGACCACATCGGTGGACGTAAAATAAATCTTCTTCTTCTTCCTTCCAAGTATTAGGCCAAGGCCTGTTACGATCCTATAGAAAATTTTCCCTCCAGCGTTTCATAGGACGGTCCAGTGATCTTTGTCCTCTTGGTATATAATTATAAACAGCTTTGGGGATCCGATTTGAACTCATTCTTTCAAGATGGTGTTTCCGATTTAGTTGGTACCGTTTAATATATTCCAAAATTGCGGGAAATTCTCGTATAAGACTATAAGACTTGAAAGCATAATAATAGTCCCTTCGATTGGTTGCCGGCCAAAGGAAGGCAAGACCAGTGATGGGGCTGCCATCTTATAGCCTCTGGTCAGGCTTTTCTGGAGAAGAAAAGAAAATAAAGGAAAGAAGAAATGGAAGAAAGGAAAGACTCCCTAACCCTCGGATGCCCTAATAGCGTCGGGGTAAAAAAAAACAAGAGTTACCAAGAGAGGTTAGATAGTAAAGTTAAAAGAGTGCAAAACACAAGTAAGTGGAAGAAATGTTTTTGCTCAGCTCGGGCACCTTGTGGTCGCCATCCACATATCCCCTAGATGAGGACCCCTGAGGGTCGTAAAATAAATAAATAAATAAATAAATAAAATTAAGAAACTTTGTTCGTTGTTATGTACTATTTAAAACATGGATATTGTAAATGTTTTGTAAAACGGAGAAAGGAAGTGAATGTTAGTGAATTGATAGAGCAGAGAGTTTCATTTATTACACAATTAGTTCAGTTCACGTAACTTCTCTGGTACATGCTTTACATCGGCTGTCATATACAGTGTACGCGCGAGAAATACACCAGTCGTGAATTCAAAGGCTTCGCCTGGGGACTTATTTAGGGTTATCGACGCGTATTTCGTTTAGTTATGCTCTGAAATACACTTTCAAGTTTTCGGATATTACTCAGCTTTGTTGTGGTGAAGTTCTAACTCCGGGTGGACTAGTGCTCGCCTCTGGTACCGACATCCTCGGGTTTCAAACCCGATCTACTTTTTTCAGAGAGCAAAAATCATAACAATAATTATTTATCATAAGTAATGCCACGAGTGATTTCCAAATTATCGATAAATTCACGACTCACGAAGTAAGGAGTGAGTTTATCTAGAGAATTTGGAAATCAGGAGAGGCATTTGTTAGGACTATTTAACGAATAAAATTAAGCTGTTTACTCACAAATCATCGTTTAACTATAGTTATTTTAAAATATTTATGTATTTAATGTACACATGGACTCTTACTTTAAGGGAGGAATGGAGATACGAGTATTTGAGAATAAAGTACTTAGGAAAATTTTTGGACCAAAGAGAGATGAACAGACAGGTGAATGGAGAAGACTACATAACCGTAGCGTAGTGGTTAAGGCACTGCGCTACAAGCCGGAAGGTCGAGGGTTCAAGTCCCGGTGGGGTCAGGATTTTTAAACTGACCCAAACCTTCTGGCGGCACTATGGCCCTGAGGTCGACTCAGCCTCTAACGGAAATGAGTACCAGACGCTTGTTCTGGGGTAAAGGCGGCCGTCACGCAGGTCTGACAACCCGGCTGACATCAAGTGCCGATTGTCTAGAAATAGTGGGAGCCTTAACCTCCCACTACACCAAAGGTCTCCTGAGGCCTGTAGTGGGAATACTTAACAATACATAACAATGAACTACATGGTCTTTATAGGAAGTCACATATAATAAGAACAGTTAAGTCTCGTAGACTGCGATGGGCAGGACATGTTGCACGTATGGGGAATGAAAGACGTGCATGGAAGCTTCTTGTAGGAAAGCCAAAGGGAAGACGCCCAGTTGGTAGAACAAGAATGAGGTGGGAGATTAGCATTAACTATGATTTGAAGGAAGTAGATTATAAGGGAATGATTGGAAAGCATTAGCTCAGGATAGGGATGTATGGAGAGCTTATGTCTGCGCGGCCATGAACCTACGGGCTCGATAGTGCCAGTGAGTAAGTAAGTAAGAATTTAATGTAAACGGCGATGTGTGAAAACAAATCAGAAATGTGAGGTTATGTTCATTCACTGCTGCTTGATCATATTATTTATTGCCAAATAAGATCGCAATATTGTAAGAGTGCACCCTAGTGGAGAAATAATGAAAACACATCAAACTATATATCATAATCTACATTACGGGTTATTCATTTATTTTTTTTAGTAAACAGCTCAGTAAAATCAAGGAATCTTTTCATAATTTGCTATATTCAATGTATTTGTTGGAGAAAAATAAAGTTTTGACCTGTTCAGAACATTAAAAAGGAGGAGCTTTCTTTATCACAAAAGCAGGAGCTGATAAAGAGAAATCGATAAAGAGCGAGGTGAAACACGACTGTCATTGGTTGTAAAACAACATTCATTGAAACGTGATTGGTCATTGACTAGCATTTGTGGCATGAGTTAAATAGTCATAAATAATGCCACGAGTGATTTCCAAATTATCGATAAATTCACGAGTAAGGACGAATGAATTCAATTACTCGTAGATGATTTGGAAATCAAGAGTGGTATTTGTTAGGACTATTTAACGAATAAAATTAAGCTGTTTACACACAAAACATTATTTAAATATAGTTATTTTAAAATATTTATACATACATTTAATGTAAACGGCGATGTTTGAAAACAAATGAGAAATGATTCGATTGTTTCATTTGTTCATGCACTGCAACTAGATCATATTACTTATTGCCAAATAGGATCGCAATTTTGTAAGAATGCACCCCAATGGAAAATTTTATAACCAAAATTATAGATATTAATTAATTTCTGATGTCCTATGATGTAAATATGTAAATTATATTTTTCTTTAATGTCATTCCTGGATAATAATTCGTTTAAGAAAGTGTTTTTTTTTGTTAGTATAATCAATTGCTACAAATGTTTTTTATTATTTCCCGCATGTGCTATCTGCTCACATTCATGCACTATATAAGAATCTGGTAGCCGTATTTCTTGGGGAGTCAGTCACAGCAAAATAATGCTATGGCCTATTCAGAATGTTAAAAAGGAGGAGCTTTCTTTATTATGATAAACTGTAGTTGGTAATGCATTCACGTAGACTTTCACGGCCGGAGTAGCTATGATGATCTTGAAGAAGATTTTCGGGCTGTAGGCCGTGGTCGTCGTGAGGCTTGTAGTTCCCCGACGTTTCGCCAGAGACTGCGTCTGGCATCCTCAAGGGTTGTCTTGAGGAGTCTCAAGACAACCCTTGAGGATGCCAGACGCAGTCTCTGGCTAAACGTCGGGGACTACAAGCCTGTCTCAAGACAACCCTTGAGGATGCCAGACGCAGTCTCTGGCGAAACGTCGGGGAACTACAAGCCTCACGACCACGGCCTACAGCCCGAAAATCTTCTTCAATATATTTAGTTGGTAAATTCTAGGCGAAACACGACTGTGATTGGTTGTATTTGTTTTAGAGGCTGGAGATCACATATTTAGGAATTAAAATAAATACAAATGGGAGTTATGAAGAGGAATAAGAAATTGAAACAATAAAGGAAAATTTGCAATTGCTTGCCTCAATGGAATATTGTGGGATAAAAATATAAGTAATAAAAATAAATGAATATATATCATACAATTGTGTTAAAACATCATTATTTATGGAGGCAGAACTTTGGCCATTAACAACAAAAACAAATAAGTACCTTTTGGCAACGGAAATGGATTTTATACGAAGGGCAACAAGAATTTCAAGAAGAGAAAAAATTAGGACTCAGTTATAAGGGAGAAAATGAAGACTGAAGACACTATTTTAGATTATATTAAAACTCAGCAATTAAGTTGGTACGGACATGTCCAGCGAATGGAAGACGATCGGCTACCAAAATCTGTTTTGAAATGGAAACCTGATGGAAGACGAGCCAGAGGGAGACCTAAAACCTCCTGGAGTCAGGGAATATGTTTATATATGAAGGAGAAACACCTACAGCCAGGAGATTGGATGGAACGACAAAATTGGCTATTAGGAATCGGATGATGTCAAAGACATTAATCAACCGATGATCTATTTATCTATCTATCTATCTATCTATCTATCTATTATTATTATTATTATTATATTATTATTATTATTAATGAGGATGTTCAAAATTAGACAAAATAAGAAATACTGTCATAAGAGAAAAAATGAATATTGTTATTCAATAGTAAATTATATACGGTATAAGCAATTAAATTGGTATGGGCACGTACGACGAATACAAGAAGAAAGTTTACCCAGGAAAACATTAGAATGGTGTCCACCTGGAAGAAGGAGGAGAGGAAGACCTCGAAACTCGTAGATGCAGGAAATAAGAACTGGAATGAGAGCAAGAGGACTGGAGAACATGGATTGGATAGAGAGAGACGAGTGGAGAAGAAAAATAAAACTTTAGGCACAGAAAGATGTGTAAACATTAAAATTCTGTATATAAAACATTATTAATGAGAAAATGTTTTTTGCATAGCTACTAGTTTTCTCCCCCATTCGACAATGATCCCTCCTGCCATGCACCAAGATCGCTACAGTTAACAGAACTGTACTATAACAGTTAGCTACGTGATCTTTGTGGGGAATCCAATAGGATTTTTAGAGAGAATATGTCCGCGCTTACCTGAACCTCCAGGTTCGATAGTGGCACTGAGTTAATTAGTCACAAGAGCACACGCAATGAAAATGTTTCACAAATTAATACATGCATAATATAAATAAACTATGCACAAAGATACCATAGGTTACAAACAGACCAAAGACTCGTGCTTTCCCTATTTTTACGATCCTGTATTTTCATCTCTTTTCAGTTCACCCTCCCCCATCCACCCTTTCAGCCGAATTTAATACCTTTTTTATTTGAAGTCAGATCCGGTTATCTCTAACGGTACACGCTGGGTTTAATCCCAGATTATTTGATAGCCTAGGTTTATAGCTGATGGTATATGGAAGGTCCCTTATTCTCTCTCTATATATAACGAATTTTACGTGTGTCATAAAAGCGAACAGGGGAGGGGGGGCTACAGAAGAGCAGACTATAGCTTAAAACTGGTTGGGTCACCGAACTTTTTTTTTTCATTTCTTTCGACTAACAAAAATACATTCTCCCGGCCTCCCCCAATTCAACAGAGTTGGTAACAAGAATGGTTGTAATACTCGTGTTGCTTTGGGCGCATTTATAATAGGGGCATCTTCTTTTTCTATGGATCCTGTTTAATCTACATCAAAATATCTCTCTCTCTCTCACGTGAGGGATAATGTACAACGTTTTGTTAAATATTAATCTTTAGTTCAAGTATAAAAACAGATTAAAGGGGATTTTAACTGGACTTTAATGTTGGTGCAGGCATTCATTTTTCTTGTCCTGTTTACTGAATTATGTCAGGGATATTAAATGTTTGTAATAAAAAAATTACATTACTAGAATAAGAGGAAAGTTGTTCAGGTAGATTAAGAGATTATATGAAAAGCGGTATTAACAAACATGTATTCTACAGCAAGCATGTGTGTGTGTGTGTGTGTGAGAGAGAGAGAGAGAGAGAGAGAGAGAGAGAGAGAGAGAGAGAGAGAGAGAGAGAGAGAGAGAGAGAGAGAGAGAGAGAGAGAGAAAATATCTGCAGAATAGGTACCAAAAGTGAAAATTAAAACTATTCTTCTTCTTCTTCACTTCACGGGCTAGGCAAACTACCTGTTCCGCCTCACAGTTATTCTGTCCATCTTTTCACTGGCCTTTCCTACATTCCTTGAACCTCTTGGCTTGTAGTTAAATGCTGCTTTTGGTAATCTTGTTACATTCATTCTTTCTACATGTATCTCTAACTTCTTAGATTTTATCATTCAATGGATATATATTTAATTCTGTTCTTATATCTTCATTCTTTATCCGATCCAATATTGTGCAGCTATTAAAAATGATAATTCTAACTAACTGAATGAGACTATCGTACGCGTAGCTCATGTCCATGCGGACGTAAGCTCTCAACACATTGACCTAATGTTTTCCAATCATCTCCAGTAAAATCTATTTCCCTCAAATCAGAGTTAATGTTAGAATTTGAGATATAACAAATTGTAGATTAAGGATATATGTATTAACAATAAGAAGAATCTCAATATGGTCTTTGTTTTCGATCTTTAATTATGTTATATAATAAGTAGGTCTGATAAGTTGAAAAGTCTGATAGTGTATTTGATGCCTGCAGGGACGGGGTAGGGGGGGTATGAGCTGCGCGTGTGTATTTGTGTGGGGGTGTGTGGGTGTATGTGTGTGTTTTTTTTCTAATTTGTTTTCTAGCATTTTTTTAAAATATTAATGTACAGAATGAGACTTTTTTATTTATTTATACACATGGTCTTTTCATGGATGAGTGTAGATATGTATTATTGTGATGTAGTGTAGACACAGATTTTACTTATATGTAGCCTGTTATTGTTTTTTGATACAGGTGTATTTGTAGGTATTTGTTTATATTATTAGTATTTGAGAATAAAGTACTTAGGAAAATGTTTGGACCAAAGAGAGATGAACAGACAGGTGAATGGAGAAGACTTACATAACAATGAACTACATGGTCTTTATAGGAAGCCAGATATAATAAGAACAGTTAAGCCTCGTAGATTGCGATGGGCAGGACATGTTGCACGTATGGGGAATGAAAGACTTGCATGGAAGCTTCTTGTAGGCAAGACAGAGGGAAAACGCCCAGTTGGTAGACCAAGAATGAGGTGGGAGAATAACATTAACTATGATTTGAGGGAAGTAGATTATACAGGGAATGATTGGAAAGCATTAGCTCACGATAGGGATGTATGGAGAGCTTATGTCCGTGCGGCCATGAACCTACGGGTTCGATAGTGCCAGTGAGTAATTAAGAGTATGATTAGTTTTATTTTTGTATTCATGGAAAAATAATGCACGTACGGCCAAACAGGCCCGTGCGCAATGTAAATGCATATGTATTTTCTTTCTTCTGAAAAAAAAGGCAAGAAATTCCATTATTACCCGTTTAAGGAGTAAGCGCAGTTATTGACGAAGGGCACTGCAGTCGTGTTTATGCAGGAATAGAACACGTGACACTGCTATCTATGAGTCAGAGGGGAATGGGACGTGGGACGCTGACAGTGAACACTGCCTTAGATGACGTCACGTGTAGCAACAAAGAGAGCTTCGCAATTCTTCCGTCTGCAGAGATATTTTGAACGACTAATATCTAATAATACGTATTATTTTTGGCCTACCTTCCGGGCGCTTTCATTCTGATTTTCCTACAAGTTTCCATGCCTCTCATTCATTTCCTATTCGTGCCAAATCTCCTGACCATCGCATTCTACAAGACTTAACAGTTCGTTATAAAATCTGGTTGCCTATAAAAAGCATGTAGTTCGCTGTTAATCAGTTTTCTCCATTAACTTCTCCAACTAATATATATACATATATATCCACCGCTGTGGTCTCGAGGTAGCGTGCTGCCTTGTCACGCAGCGGGCCCGGGTTCGATCCCCGGTCGGGACAGTTTTTCTGGGTGAGGTTTTTTATCGGGGTTTTTCTCACCTGTAAGACAAATGTCAGGAAAACTTTAAGGCCCAAACGGTCCCGAAATAATATGGCCATCATCCTTATCAATATCATCCTTACCATTATCATTATCATCATCCTTCACCGGTGTGGAAAGCAACGGGAAGCTACCACACCTACACAATTCCCTAGTAAAGCTGCAAGCATAGCATGAAAATGCTATGATTGCAGTGAAAGACCTGCCTTCGGGCAGAATTACTATGGTTGGATATATATATAAATGAATATGTGTCTGTCTGTTTCTTCTTTATAGACTTTTAAACCGTTCTATACATAGGTTTTCAGATGCTGCGAGTGTTTAGCCGTTATGTATTATGTTCTAAATTAGGTGTGGAAGTTCACCTGAAACTAAAATTTAAAAATCGCTCTAGCGATCGCAATTTTAGATGTTTCACAACAAAACTCGGAATATCCTATTAAAATAAACCGAGGTATGTATTATCCAAAAATCAGCGAAATCCAACCTCTAGAAGTGAGGGAATTACCTGAAATTTGAAATTAAAATTTACTCTAGCAACCGCCATGTTTGGTCGTCGCAGTGTATACCATATAATTAATTAACCCTTATAATTAATTAACCCTCAATATTTAATTTATTTAGGCGTAGCAGCTCACGCCGGGTATTAGCTAGTAACTCTAACTAACTCACTGGCACTATCCAACCATGGGTTCATGGCTGCGCGGATACAAGCTCTCCATACATCCCTATCATGAGTTAATGTTTTCCAATCATCCAACAATAATAATAATATAATAATAATAATAATAATAATAATAATAATAATAATAATAATATAATAATAATAATAATAACACACAATAAAAACAATAATAACAGTAATAACAACAATAAAAACAATAACAATAATAATAATAACAATAATAACAATAACAACAATAAAATATTAACAATAACAATCCATCCATCCATAGTGATTCTGCCCGAAGGCAGGTCCTTCACTGCAATCATAGCATTTTCATGCCATGTTTGCAGCTTTACTAGGGAATTGTAGGTATGGTAGCTTCCCGTTGCTTTCCGCACCGGTGAAGAATCATGATGATGATGATAAGGATGATGATGATGATAACGATGGCCATATGATTTCGGGGACCGTTTGGGCCTTAAAGTTTCCTGACATTTGTCTTACAGGTGAGGAAAAACCCCGATAAAAACCTCATCCAAAAAAACTGCTCCTACCGGGGATCGAACCCGTGCCCGCTGCGTGACAAGCAGCACGCAACCTCGAGACTACAGCGGTGGACTATAGTAACAATAATAATAACAATAAACAACAATAACAATAATAATAAAAATAATAATATCAATAATAACAAGAATAACAAAAACAACAATAACAATAATAATTATAACAATAATAATGTTATTCTCCAACCTCATCTTGGTGTAACAACTAGACGTTTTCCCGTGTATTAGCTAGTATTGATATAAACTTGTTTAAATTTAAGGGATGTATGTATTGTACGTTTATTCCTTATCAGTTTAGCTTTGAAGTGTTTTTTTAAGTAAACATTTATATATAAAAGACAAAAGTACATGTCCGCGAAAGTATCATGGCGTTCGTAATTACACTGCTGCCAACTGAAAGGTATAACTTTGATTAATGAGTAAATAATGCAAGGATATGTATGGATTTTTTTAAAAAACGCAGGCTTCAACACAAAGATACGCTTTTGTATTTAAAAAAAGGCATTATGGGTTGTTCCACGTAACGGATTTAAAACAAAACGACAGCTGCCATAGCCAATCCTCTTCCATCTGAGGGATATAAAGAGGATACACGGAATTCAAGCTGAAGATTCTACAATTTTACAAGCGCTTGACACAGGAAAATATGCATTTCATGTTGTAATCAAACTGGCGGTCTTTGTAAGCTAACATTCTGCATGCATGACAGTTTGACATTCTAAAAAAAATCACGCTGTCATCTTAAGGGGGCTCGACTATGTTATTGACCGTTTCAAAATCTGACAATTTAGCAAATTCATTTAGTTAATTAAATAGAAATAAAACTTAAAGTTTTATATGATTTTCATATTTATTAAAATAAAAATTCATGACAGATGTTTCAGTACTCGTACCTTCTTCAGACAAATTTATATTATATATATATAACAGCAATGATGAATGGAGTCTTATGGAACAGACATATAACCAGGAAAAATAAGTTAAGTAAAGTGATCCCACTACAGGCCTCAGGGGCCCTTGGGTTAGTAGGAGGTAAGGCTCCCACTTTTTCTTGACAATCGGCACTTGATGTCAGCCGGGTTGTCAGCCCTGCGTGACGGCCGCCTTTACCCCAGAACAAGCGTCTGGTACTCATTTCAGTTAGAGGCTGAGTCGACCCCAGGGC
>JASPKZ010001913.1:0-32404 GCA_030220185.1 Diploptera punctata
TGTTCCAACTATGTTTATTTTTATTTAATTAATAAATATGGATTATATTATTTTTGGTCTGGAAATCTAACTCAATATTAATGTTGATTTGTTCTTGACAATGTTCAAAAAACAATTCTCGTTTTATCTTAAAGCTGAAGATAAAAAAGAATTGTTTTGAAACATGTTCAAGAACAAATCAACATTAATATTGAGGTAAGATGTCCAAGACCAAAAATAATCTAATTAAATAACCTCAAAATATAAAATTCCCTAAAATTAAATATTAATAAATATGGATTTTCATCAAGTAAAACACCAAACTCAATTGATTATGATTAGTTATAAGTTATTAAATAATGTGCATGTAATAGAATTTTGGGTTAGGTTAGAAAGAGGAAAGTTAAGTACACATCCATTTCTAATAAATGTTTGGAAATTTATAGCGAATGTTGGTCATATCGATTTACAGATATATAGTTCCACCTAGCGACAAACTCGAATAAACTTTTTGTAGGAATTCAATCACAGATATGTGGTTCCAAACTAGTGTCAACTCTATAAATGTTAGTGCATGGAACTGGCCTGTTTAATTCTGCAGGACTTAGAAAAATTATGGTTTGAAATCAAACGAAAAGTTTTCCAAATTTCAGTGCCATAAGTTTGGATACTGGAAGATGTCTTATACATAGTAATCTACCATGTACAAAGCAAAAATCTGTCTCCAGAATAAAATTTTAGAGAGATCTAATCATTTAAATACTTGGATATTATCTCTTATTTGGGATGAAAAAGAATATCCCGAAAAAATGAACTAGTTATAATAAAAGTTTGGGAATTATTAATCAAGTTATGAAACCATCCCTTGTACAAAAAACACCAGATTACATTTAATAACCTTTGGCTAGACCAGTGTTCACCTATGGTAGTGAAGCATGGACACTAAAAAGAAAACATGAAAGCAAGAAATAACAGCGTGTGAAATGAGAATTCATGCGCAGAAACAGTGGGTTACACCAGATGGGATCGGAAAAGGAACATGAATATCTTAAAAGAATGGAAGACTACGCCAATTTTGGAATATATTAAACATTACCAACTAATTGGAAAACACCATCTTGAAAGAATGAGTTCAAATCGGATCCCCAAAGTGTTTATAATATATACAAGTGGACAAAATCTTCTGGGCCGTCCTATGAAATGCTGGAGGGAAAATTTTCTATAGGATCGTAACAGGCCTTGGCCTAATACTTGGAAGGAAGAAGAATATCTAATAAGAGCCAAGGCATTATTTCCCTTTTGAAAACATAATCATGATTTTTCACACATGGCCAGCTTGAAAACACAAAACCGTCCACAAGATGAATAATTAACCCCTACAAATAAGCGATACTGATATTAACTAACTAACTCACTGGTACTATCGAACCCATAGGTTCATGGCCGCACAGACATAAGCTCTCCATATATCCCTATCCTGAGCTAATGTTTTCCAATCATCCCCTGTATAATCTACTTCCCTCAAATCGTAGTTAATGTTATTCTCCCACCTCATTCTTGGTCTACCAACTGGGCTATAATATTAATTTTACTTGTAACTATCACCACTTCAAATTACCCACTTCAATTAAATACTCTAATGCAATAATAATTATAAAACTTGAATCTTACTTATATGCGAAACTTATAGGTTTAGCAGTCCACCGCTGTGGTCTCGAGGTAGCGTGCTGCCTTGTCACGCAGAGGGCCCGGGTTCGATCCCCGGTCGGGGCAGTTTTCTGGGTGAGGTTTTTATCAGGGTTTTTCCTCACCTGTAAGACAAATGTCAGCAAAACTTTAAGGCCCAAACGGTCCCCGAAATCATATGGCCATCATCATCATCGTCCTTATCATTATCATCATCATCCTTCACCGGTGTGAAAAGCAACGGGAAGCTACCACACCTACAATTCCCTAGTAAAGCTGCAAGCATAGCATGAAAATGCTATGATTGCAGTGAAGGACCTGTCTTCAGGCAGAATTACTATGGATGGATGGATAGGTTAGCTAATTTTAATTATTTTTCTTTTGTCATCTCTTCCTATCACATCTTCCAATTTCCTTATGAAATTATATTCTTTTAGGAAACAGAATAAAAATCTGGCAACTGATTAGAAATGCCAGTGTATTATTCACTCTTAGAATTAGAAGCTAGTTAGCTTCAGTCAGTTGTTAATAAAGGTAAAAGGTTCACCTGAATGGGTATTATTCTTTACTACAATCGGAGATCGATTTTGTTCTTTCACGGCACTCTGTGATGTGATATTGGTTGCATCTCTTCCCGCACAATTCACACACACATTCATCATTCAGGGTGTGGAATGTCTTGTTGTTGCATATTTTGTTATGGAAACCGCATATGGCTAGTCTTGTAATGGTGTGCCTCTGCTCCTGATTCTCTTTGGGGTTACAGCGCAAAAAGTGGACATCCGAATTTCGAGATAATTTAATTTTGGTTTTAAAATGAAGCTTAGGACCACTAAACATGAAAACACAAAAAAAAATTTGCGGACCATCCAGAAACAAAGCAATAAATTAACATTTTATAAGCACTACAAAATAAATATTTCACTAGTTTACTGTACGAGACGTCCCCTTTTCGATATAAATTTGGTATTAAAATGAAGCTTAGGATTACCAAAGATGAAAACACGAAGAAAATCTGCGGACAATCACTAAAGAAACTAGGATAGAGTAATAGTTTGTTATACATAATTAGGTTAGGTTAGCTTTTAGTTTCTTACACATATAGTATAATTTATTTACATACCTGTAATTTAATATTGCCTAAAATGCCATTCTATTTATTACTTTCACAGGTTAGAGTAATTGAAATAAGTTAGGTTAGCTTTTAGGTTATTATACATGTATTCTAATAAATTATATTACAAATTTCGAAGATTATGTTATAAATAAGTGCCATCTATTTATTGAACATTTTGTAAGTGCTAATTTGCCGTTGTTCATTTTCGAGAAATAATATGATGACGTATCGATTATTATCAACAATCGATTTAGTTAAATAATTTTTTCTTAAAAAACACTACGTGGGGATGTGATTTTTATTAAATTTCAAACTCTTTGCTATGTAATTTTGGAAAAATAGCATTTGGAAATACAGCAGTGCACTTCTAGAATTGACATCGCTGCCATTAGAGGATCAATTTCAATTTTAAGAAACCATATTTACAAAATGACTTTATAGTATGTATACCTCAATTAGGCCTACAAGTTGATTTTTTTAAAATATATTTACAAAATGTATTTCATCAATTACAAATATTAATTGTCTGTATCAATTTGTCCTTGAGGCAATCCTCTAATAAGGAAAGTTGTATATAATAAAAAGTACAATAAAATATTTATTTTATTTTTGCATCTCTATTGAAGAAAACATGTTTTCACCCTGGACTAATGTCTGAATATCAAATCTGCCATTATGACCACAATGGCAGCCACTTCCTTCAGGTAATATAGGGAATAGTGCTTTATAAATTGTTATTTTCCAGCTTTGTTTCTGGATGGTCTGCAAATTTTTTTCATGTTTTCATCTTCGACTTTCCTAAGCTTTATTTCAAAACCAAAATTATCTCGAAATTCGGATGTTCACTTTTCGCTCCGTACCCCTCTTTGGTCAAGTTGTGGTTGATCATTGCAGTTGCCCCATAGAACTCTATGTCTATCTCCACTCTTTTCATTCTGCTCCGTTCTAGTAGTTTGTTGCTGGCTCCAGTAGACGATAGATTGAGTCTCAGATCTTCAAGGGCCTATGTAAAAAGTGACCTTGAATGTCTTAAGTTTCTCAATGTGTTCTAAGTCATTGATTGTCAATTTTTCCCATATTAATTCGAGTCCATGCATGATTATTGGAGATACTGTCGTGCCGAAAAGTCTAGTGTGATGTTGTCTTTAGTGAAAAAGATGCAATGGTTCGGCTCAACTGCACTTTCACTAGCGCTTGATTTTTTCAGTTATATTATTGTAAACTATAGCTCTTCTTCTGTATTTACTAACATTATTTAATATTTTAAACTTTTCAAACAATTTTTTATAACATTATTAGACAATTTGAATTTTGAAGTATTTATTTAAACATGCAAATCACAATATTATGACAACTGTTTAAAAGACCATACTGTGATGCTAACTGCTATTTTCTCTACACAGTATATTACTTACTCAATGATTTGTCTATTGCTGTTTTGGGTTATCGCTTGTTGAATCAGCGTTAGGGAGCGATGAGTAAGTGTACACCATTTTTAATAAACATTTGGTAATTTTAATTTTAATATTATTAATATATATTTTTAACATATATTTGGGGATTTATTGCAAATGTTGGTCATTTAAATTTCATAGCGACAGATAGTAATCGAGGATGATAATCAATATTTGGTTCGAATTGTGGGTTATCGGTGGCTCTACAAAACTCTGACGCATGCGCACTGTTGTTTCTATAGGACTTTGAAAATAATTCACGCTAGTTTAAGTGCAGTTTTTCCCAATGTTCATTATCCTATATATCACTTTTTTGTGGCTTCCGCTGTTCTTTCCTGTATGTGGTATCTGAATGAGTTACCTGTTTCTTTTGTAGGGTTACGCCTACTAATATCTGAATTTATTGAACTGTTATGACGGGTTTCGTTGTGTAGCATTATTATATCTTTTGTTGACGTTCTCCCTCCTTTTGATGAATGTCATCAAAAAGGTCTTCTGCATATTCATGCTCAGTTTGGTTTTTTTCATTACCTATCTTTCTAATTCCAAAAAGTGTTTCTTGTAGTTCATCCCCTCTTGTTGGGGATCCTAAGCCCATATCGTCTACATACATGAATAATGTGGTTGTAGTCGTTTCTTTCGAGTATCTCCACTATGTATTATGCCGTGGCTATATTACATAGTTTACTCTCAAAACTCAGGGAAAAAGAAAAATCAAATCCTAATCTTGAGATATTCTTTCCAGTTTCCATACAAACACTCAAACCTCAAAAAAACAAAAAAAAAAAAGTATTACAGGAGAAAAATTACTTGTTGTAAAATGTACTTTACAAAATAAATTATACCTAAAAGCTTAGTATATTCAGGCAAGAACAATCACCAATGTACAAACATTACCACAAATAACATTTCTAGAGATAAAACTAATGTCAGGACAAATGTATTCAAGATAATTATGAAAAATTGCCTACATAACTGATCTAGTTAAAATAAAATAAGTTAAAATATACCTTCTTAGGTAAAATCCGTCGTCCTCAACTTATAAGATATGTATTCTTTATGCCTATAGGCCTTTCAGAACATCCGTTCCATCTTCAGCAAGCCTTTCTTCGCTACAATATCTAGTATGATGGTTGATGCTGCTGGTCCTAATGTGGTGTTGTCATGACAACCTGCAGCATCAACCATCATACTAGATATTGTAGCGAAGAAAGGCCTGCTGAAGATGGAACATAAACAATACATATTTTATAAGTTGAGGACGACAGATTTTACCTAAGAAGGTATATTTTAACTTATTTTATGGCTCAACTGCACTTCTACTATCTCAAAATTTTTCTTATATTGTTGTAAACTATAGATTTTGTTCTGTACTTACCATCATTTTCTAATATTTTAAAACTTTTTAAAACAATTTTTATAACATTATTAGACAATTTTAAAGTATTTATTTAAATATGCAAATCGCAATATTATGAGACTGTTAGACTGTTGATGCTAACTGCTATTTTCTCCACAGAGTATATTACTTAGTCTATGATTTTACTATTGCTGTTTTAGGTTATCACTGGTTGGATCAGCGTTAGGGAGTGATAAGTAAGTGTATACCCATTTTTAATAAACGTTTGGTAACTCACTATGATGTTTGTGGGTTATCATTCAATGATAACGTTATCGCTGCTACTTCTAACTGCTACCGTGTATTCGCAGTTCTTTGCAGTTTTGAGATAGTGTAAGTGCAGTTTTTTCCGAATCTAATAATTCAACAACTATTCAGTCTTAAATTTTTGGCTCTTTTTTAGAATAATTTACCCTTGATTTTTTAGTTTCTTGTTGTGAATTATAAGTTTTCTTATGTATTTACTAACATTTTTAAATATTTTTTAATTTTTTCAAACAATTTTTATAACTTTATTTTAGAATTTTTAAGCATTTATTCAAATACACATATTGTGATGGTGACTTGCTATTTTCTCCAGAGAGTATATTATATAGTTGGAACCAGTGGGTTATCGATGGTTGCAAATATTAAGGAATGAAAAAAAGGGCATTTCATGGGATCCACCCTAGGTTAGAGTAATTGAATTAGGTTAAGTGTGAGTTAGTTAGTTAGCTTTAAGGTTCGTTACATTTTAAATGTGTCTAAATACATAAAACAAAAACAAAAATGATAATAATCAAAACAACGGTAATAATCGATGTGGTTCGATGGTGGTTTATCACTGGCTCTATAAATTCTGGCGCATGCGCACTGTTGTTCTATAGGACTTTGAAAATATATCAGGCAAATTAAAGTGGAGAATCCCCAAAATTTTTTAATCTAACCTCCATTATTAACATTACCATCAAAAATAAGTAGCTTAATATTTCAAGACTAGGGAGGGTTAATTTTGTTAGTTTTTAAGGAAAAACTGCACTTAAGCTAGCGTGAAATATTTTCAAAGTCCTATAGAACAACAGTGCGCATGCACCAGAGTTTATAGAGCCAGCGATAACCCACAATCGAATCACATATCAATTATCATCCTTGATTACTATCCGTCGCTATGAAATTTAAATTACCAATATTTGCAATAAATCCCCAAATCTATGTTAAAAAATATATATTAAAAATATTAAAATTACCAAACGTTTATTAAAAATGGGTGTACACTTACTTATCACTCCCTAACGCTGATCCAACCAGCGATAACCCAAAACAACAATAGAAAAATCATAGACTAAGTAATATACTCTGTGGAGAAAATAGCAGTTAGCATCACAATATTGTCTAATAGTATCAAATTGAATGATTTGCATATTTAAATAAATACTTTAAAATTGTCTAATAAGTTATAAAAATTGTTTGAAAAGTTTAAAATATTAAATAATGTTAGTAAATACAGAAAAAGAGCTATAGTTTACAAGAATATAACTGGAAAATCAAGCGCTAGTAGAAGTGCAGTTGAGCCTTTTTTTTTAATTTCAGTTGAATTATCAGTTAGGTTTCTAAGTAATTGCCAGAAAGGTAACAAGATTCTTAATAATTCTTAGGAATTAGTTTACTTTTAAAAAAAAATATTGCGTTTAGACGCTAATGATATTCGTAATTCCACTCGGTTTAACATTTCTATAAAGCGAAAATTATAAATAATAGCAAAAGAAAATTAAATTTGGTTTTCAACGAATGTTATTAAACACGTTTCGCTCTTATGAAAAATAAATGTACTACGTACCGATAAATTAACATTTTATCGCATTTATATTATTATATAAATAATTTCCTTATCGAAATATAAATGTCAAAACAATTTTTAGCAGTATATAGCCTACACGCCCCTTAAATTTAAACATTTATAAACATATAACTTTCTTGACAGATATTTTCCCAGCGTTGTTAGGTCCTGCTCGTAACGTCCTTTACTGTTTGCTTCTATTAATTTGACTAAAGTAAATTTATTTAAAATACTTACCAAATGAAGTACGGTGTTTACAACTTCCCGGTTAGACACCTGTCCCACCTCGATCAGACCGATGAGGACGGCAAATTTCAAGCTGTCGTTCATTGCCATTCTCACTACTTCTTCTGGTCTTTTTATGTCACTGAAGGGCGGATTTTGAAGGTCCGCCATTGTTTAATGATATTGTTAATATCTTTCACAAATGTAAATGTTTATCTCAATCACATTTCATAGAGTTAACACAGTTACTTCCACATCACATGATCATAATACACGAACAGATCTGCCATGTTGGGAAACTCAAGCAGCAGTGCTACCAACAAAACAAATAGAAGCATAGGACGCGTTCCCTTAACACAAAACGATTCGCTACAGAGATTAGGAGTTATATAAATATTTTCACTACATTAATCTACGTTAAAACATATTTCATTTCATTTTCTTATATATCATTATGATAAATATAACAATACTAAGAGTATTGATTAAAAGAACTGGATTCCATACGTGATTAAAGGTTATGTAATGACAACATACGTCATGGGCTCACTCAGTTGCAGAAACCTGGCGTCACATAAAAACTCTTTTGCCTCTGGATTTTTTTTATACTTTACGCAGATTTTGAAAAGAGGATAATGTAACTCACCACATAAAATATAAAGGAATCACAAAGCATAGCTAATAATTTAGTTAATAAGAAAGTATTCACTACAACAAATACGTTTGTAACATGAATCATTGTAAAAACAAGTAAATCTGCAAAACCTACAAATTATTTAGTTATTTTCCTATCTTTAAAAATTCTGTAATTCTAATCTCTATGTTCTTCAATAACAAATATTTTTCATCAAACTCTTATTGTATGGTGTTAATATTCCAAAGCTAGCTGAAAAAAATCTTGGCCTCTATCTTTAGTACATTAATTTTATAACAGTTCACAATAAGAGCGATCCACTTTAAAAAATCACAAAAAAACTGAATATACTCAATTATAATCTTGTGTTCTATTATACTTAATTATAACCTTGTCTTTTGCTGGCTTCTAATTAACAGGCCTAGCGCACTATTATTTAAATATGCAATATTACAGTCATATCGGTAGTTAATTAGGCATGTATAGTTAATTAAAAATGGATTCTAAAAATTAAACAAATAAAAAGTAGGGTTATCTTAGAAATGATGTGATTATTAAAAGGAAAAACGTTAGATTAATAAACTGCTTGGATTCCAGCTATCAAATTACCTTTCTTGATTTGTTTACAAACTTTTGCTTTCAAAAGAATTGATACATCACATTATAACCAAATTATACAATAGGCTTATAGAGATAAAACCAAGACACGCGTGTTTATCGTAATATAGGCCCAGTGTATTTGTGTGTGTGTGTGTGTGTGTGTGTGTATATATATATATATATATATAACTCACTGGCTCTATCGAACCCATAGGTTCATGGCCGCGCGGACATAAGCTCTCCCTAGATCACTGTCCTGAGCTAATGTTTTCCAATCATCCCCTGTATAATCTAATTCCCTCAAATCAAGGACAATGTTATTCGCCCACCTCATTCTTGGTCTACCAACTAGGAATTTTCCCTCTGGTTTTCCTACAAGAAGTTTCCATGGACCTCTTTCATCCCCCATACGTGCCACATGTGCTGCCCATCGCAGTCTATACTACTTAAGTAGCTTCTTATATATATAATGTAGCCCACTATTATGTAGTTTTCTCCATTCACCTGTCTGTTCGTCTCTTTTTTTGGCCAAAAACTTTTCCTAAGAACTTTGTTCTCGAAAAATCATAATATTCGTTCTTCCCTTAAAGTAAAGGTCCATGTTTCGCATCCCCATATAACTGGGAGAATAACTGATTTATATATTTTCAGTTTAACATTTTTTTAAAGGAGTTGGGACGAGAAAAAAAAAAAAAAATATATATATATATATATATATATATATATATATATATATTCCACCGCTGTGGTCTCGAGGTTGCGTGCTGCCTATTCACGTAGCGGACCCGAGTTCGATTCCCGGTTCCGGTCGGGACAGGCTCCTGGGTGAGGTTTATTCGGGTTTTTTCCTCACCTGCAAGACAAATGTCAGGTCGTTTAGGGCCCAACAGTCCCCGAAAATCATCCGGCCATCATCATTAACATTATCACCATTCTTCAACGGTGTGGAAAGCAACGGGAAGCTACCACACCTACAATTCCCTAGTAAAGCTGCAAAACATAGCATGAAAATGCTATAATTGCAGTGAAAGACCTGCCCTCGGGCAGAATTACTATGGATGGACAAATATATATAAATATTGACTTGGGCCGCCATTACAATACTTAAAAAAAGCGAATGGAATTATACTAAAAAAATCTTGTCATCAAAAAGCTCTTTAAACTCAATACCCGTTCATCAAATATCCCCTCCAGATATCTATAGATAAGTCACATTCGTTAACTCAAATGACAAATGCAAGCACAATGATTAAATAATGCTTTTTATTTCTCTCAATCCGCGTGATAATATTTCTCATGAGTCAGGAAATTTTAAGACCCAAACGGTCACCGAACATCATCAAACCATCATTATCATATTCTAACTAACTAACTCACTGGCACTATCGAACCCGTAGGTTCATGGCCGCGCGGACATAAGCTCTCCATACATCCCTATCCTGAGCTAATGTTTTCCAATCATCCCCTGTATAATGCACTTCCCTCAAATCATAGTTAATGTTATTCTCCCACCTCATTCTTGATCTATCGAGTAGGCGTTTTCCTTCTGGTTTTCCTAAAAGAAGCTTCCATGCAAGTCTTTCATTCCCCATTCGTGCAACATGTCCTGCCCATCGCAATCTACGAGACTTAACTGTTCTTATTATATCTGGCTTCCTATAAAGACCATGTAGTTCACTGTACTCTTCTCCATTCACCTGTCTGTTCACCTCTCTTAGGTTCAAACATTTTCCTAAGAACTTAATTCTCAAATACTCGCAATTTCCTTTCCTCCCTTAAAGTAAGAGTCCATATTTCGCATCCATATAATATAACTGGTAGAATAGTAGTTCTATATATTTTCAGTTTGTCCACCACTGTGATCTCGGGGTAGCGTGCTGCCTTGTCACGCAGCGGACCCTGGTTCGATCCCCGGTCGGGACAGTTTTTCTGGGTGAGGTTTTTATCGGGGTTTTTCCTCACCTGTAAGACAAATGTCAGGAAAACTTTAAGGCCCAAACGGTCCCCGAAATCATATGGCCATCGCAATCATCATCATTCATATCCATCTTAGGTTAAGCTTAGGATTAAGGACTCTCCTGGCGCACCATTATCAATATCATCACCCATCACATCATCGCCCCAACCTCAGAAGTGAGTTACAAGTACGCCATGCCAGGAGAGAAACCAGGAATGTCGAAAGACAAACCTGGGGCATTTAAAAAAAATTCAGTTTAACGATCATGAGATTGTGCATGGCTAAAATAATGAGTGGCTCTAATTTGAGAAAATAAACATTAACGGCTGGGAAACCCGACACGTTGACTACAGGCTACCTCAGTCAGACGATGATTAACACATGTGGATCTGAGATACTAGTCCAAGGACCTTATATTTCTTATTCTTCTTTTTATTCTTTATCGTTTTATTTTTTCCAAATCAGGGCTGGACCCAGACTCGTCCCTCTGTACATTTAATTTAAAACATCCCTAGTAACGTTTTCCATTTGGCCTATATATGAGATCATTGTCTAGAAAAGTGGGACCCTTAAACCTCCTACTACCACAAGGGGCTCCTAAGGCCTGTAGTGAGATAACTTTACTTTCTAGTTTATCATCAATAACAATTGTATCATTATTTCGAGTTTTCATAAATCATTAGGCATATTTTAGTTATTTCGTTAGTGATTCCCATTGTTTAATCTTTGAAAAAAAAAACTTTTTTTAGCTCTTAAATATTCCTTACAAATTATCTTCCGTGAATTTAAATCCCAAAAAGAAGAAAATTATTTACATAAAAAAGTACATTAAACCCACAAATTGACAATGTATCCTAGGATACATCAATTACTTACTTACTTACTCACTGGCACTATCGAACCCATAGGTTCATGGCCGCACGGACATAAGTTCTTCATACATCCCTATCCTGAGCTAATGCTTTCCATTAATTTCCTGTATAATCTACTTCCCTCAAATCATAGTTAATGTTGTTCTCCCACCTCATTCTTGGTCTACCAACTGGGCGTTTTCCCTCTGGCTTTCCTACAAGAAGCTTCCATGCAAATCTTTCAATCCCCATACCCTGCAACCTGTCCTGCCCATCGCAGTCTACGAGACTTAAGTGTTCTTATTATATCTGGCTTCCTATAAAGACCATGTAGTTCATTGTTATGTAGTCTTCTCCATTCACCTGTTTGTTCATCTCTCTTTGGTCCAAAAATTTTCCTAAGTACTTTATTCTCAAATACTTGTATTCTCCTTTCCTCCCTTAAAGTAAGAGTCCATGTTTCGCATCCATATAGGCTAACATAGCTGGTAGAATAATAGTTTTATATATTTTCAGTTTAACGTTTTTTGAAAGGAGTTGGGACATGAAGAGTCTCTGCAATGCATAATATCAATTGGTTTAATTTATTAAATAAATTGAATAAAACAAGCAAATAAACGATTAGAAATAACTTAAGCGTATGTCGAATTAAACAGTATGTTACCGCCTCACTACGATGGTTGTCCAGCGCCTGGCTTTGTTTCCCCGAAGCTGTTACGTATATATAATTAAATACAACGATGCCACTATAATAATTCCGCATGTTAATCATTGTCAAGGATTGTCGCACGACACCCGCTTTTATATAAACAGACAAGCATCATAGTGAGGTGGTAACACCTAATAAAAATAATTATTATGGATGATATCGTTTACATTGCGGTCCGCCTCATTTAAATATATAACATAACTGACACTAGAAATTAGTGTTTTGCCAATTTAATTTTGCTAAGAGGAAGACTAGCCAAGAGATGGATAGACAGTGGATGCACATCTAATACGTCTTCCTCAAAGGATTAAATCCTACAAATTTTTGTATTGTATTGTAAGCCTATGTTTTCCCTTTACAGAGATTTAGGCGCTCTCCCCCTACAGGGAAGAATTTGAACCATATTAATTTAGTTACACTTGTTTTCGTATAGATGTCGTTTTGAGTGATCCGTGGTCAGCGTTCCGCCTCATACTGACATCTAGGAAACCAAGGTAGTACTAGGACAGGAAAATTCGGTAAATTTTGCTTAGAGGCATTTTCATTCAGGCTTAAGGGTTTTTTACCAGCCTAAAAATCTTCAGACTCGTGACCCACGGCTTAAAGTCCCTCCCGAAGGACTTGCTCCTTGGATTTTTCCGTCCTAAAAAAATCCATCGACTCCGGCCGGGTTTGAACCCGCGACCCTCGGGACCAGAGGCAAGGAGCATATCCACTAGTCCACCGCGGCCGACAAATCTTACAAATTACGAGTAAGAATAAGAAGAAGCTAATTTAAGGTTTAACAAAACTTAATAAAATAGAATGAATTTCATTCAACTTATGTCTCATGTCTTTAGATAATGCCTGAAATATGAAGTAATAGTGTGAAATATCTGATTAAGACATTTGGAGTAGATAAAACTTCACACTTCTGATGCAATATACCTTGAAAACTAATCTAATCTGTAAATGTTGAATAAGGGGGCGTGGCAAAATAACTATTATCAAAATGATGCAGTTTATCTAAGTACATAACCCAGTTGAGCTTACAATGGACGAGTGTAAAAGCTTTAGAATTTAGCCTAATATACATGACAATACCAGCTTTTGCATCCAAATGTTGCGATCAAGTGTATCTTAATACGCATGCGCGAATTATTTAAATATTAATTATCCTACACCTTATCATCAACGTCATATTTCATCATTATCTTTAGGTGTAACTAAACTTACATAATTTCTATATCCTTCTGCATTCTTTGGTATATATGATATCTTTGGCGTTTAATTTATTTCTAGCTTTGGGAATAACACCAACTCAATATGATCATCATCTCCTATTAGGAGTATAAGGCATCCACAAAGCGTCACCAATTGATCCTTCAATTCCTTCCAAGTTTGCTCCTCTTTTGCAGTTTCTTCAAGTACGGTTCTATTCCATGTATGTTTCGGTTGCCTCTTTTCCTAAGTCATTGGGGGTTCTAAACCAATGCAATCCTTTCAATGGAATCACGGTCTTTTCTTATGTATGTCCTATCCAGTTCCATTTTCTCTTTTTTGCGTATTTCTATTTCAATTTCTTTCTGGTCAGTTTTTTCCTATAATTATTTATTTCATATTGATTCTGGTCATTTTATTCTTAATATATCATAATCAATCCATTAGAAGTTTAGAGTTTTTTTTTTCTTCTTTTCGCTTCCAACTTCAGCCTTCATATGGCAGCATTAATTAAAAGTATCTTTAACTGATGATCTTCAAGAAGATTTTCGGGCTGTAGGCCGTGGTCGTGAGGCTTGTAGTTCCCCGACGTTTCGCCAGAGACTACAAGCCTCACGACCACGGCCTACAGCCCGAAAATCTTCTTCAAGATCATCATAGCAACTCCGGCCGTGAAAGTCTACGTGAATACAGTATTTTTAACTGTTTATAATTAGTATAACGTACATCTATATTTGTCAAATATTCATTTGTATTTGTGCTGGTTGAGTGGAAGAGAAGGCCTTATGGCCTTAACTCTGCCAGAATAAATAAAGCATTATTATTATTATTATTATTATTATTATTATTATTATTATTATTATTATTATTATTATTATTATTATTATTATTATTATTATTATTATTATTATTATAAAGAGGGAAACTTGGTTCAAACCAAAGTATATATCCATCAATAATAATTCTGCCCGAGGGCAGGGCTTTCACTGCAGTCATAGTATTTTCATGCTATACTTTGAAGGTTTACTAGGGAATGATAGGTGTGGTAGCTTCCCGTTGTTTTCCACACCGGTGAAGGATGATGATGATAAAGATAAGGATGATGACGATGATGATGGCCGGATGATTTTTGGGATCCCGTTGGGCTCTAAGCTTCCTGACATTTTGTCATATAGGGGAGGAAAAACCCCGAAATAACCTCACCCAGGAGCCTCTCCCGACCGGGAATCGAACCGGGCCCGCTGCGTGACAACAAAGCACGCTATCTCGAGACCACAGCGGTGGACAAAGTATATATATATATATATATATATCCATCCATAGAAATACTCCCCGTGGACAGGTCTTTCACTGCAATCATAGCAGTTTCATGCTATGCTTTGTAGCTTTACTAGGGAATTTTAGGCGTGGGACCACTTAACACGTAAATCATTTCCGCTTACTTTTTAATGCGTAAAACAAAACATGTAATTCGTATACAAATCTGGGCTCTAGTTATGATTGTCAGATGGTGTTCAGGGCTATTTTGGTATTAAAGTTTCCTGACGTTTGTCTTACAGGTGAGAAAAAATCCCGAGAAACACACCCAGGAATCTTGCCCTCCTGGGGATAGTCGCGACTGAAGCAACGACCACTGCAGTGGACAGCGTGAAATTTAGTGGCGACAGTCAGATATTTATAACTTTCCATGAAGTAAAAACAGTAGTTTTATCGTAAATACGTACGCTTGTTTTGATCTATGGGAAATTAAAAAAAAAAAATCTCAAAATTGTGGAGAGGAGAAACTATTGATTTATAATATGTAGTGCCGCGGTGGACTAGCGGTTACGTTCCTTGCCTCTGGTCCCGAGGATTGAGGATTCAAAGTCTTCTCCATTCGCATGTATGTTCATCTCAAAATTAATATAAAATTATGGAATATTCACCTGAAAGGTCCGTCTCCTCAACTTAATTAATCATTTAACTGTAGCGCTTTCGGGACTTGTCCCATCATCGGCAGGATTCAAAACTGGCGTTTCACTGAAGATCTGGTAGAGGGGGTTGCATGTATTGGGTTCGTTTTCATTTATCAGGCTGTCGTTGTTGTGAGCTGCTTTCATGATTTCCATCTCTTCGAGTACGTTTATCTTCGCTGGATTATTTTCTCTGTGCACTACTGTTAGGGTGTTTTCAATATTTAACATGCGATGTCCTTCATGGATAACGTGTTTTGCATAGCTTGATTTCCCTTCTGCGTGAATGAAGTCTCGAAAATGTTCATCTCTCTTTGGCCCAATCTACCAATTCCTTTCGTTGGTTTCATCTTCTTTTTCTTTTTTTTTCTTTTTTTTTTTTTTTTCCTTCGGCATTCCATTCCAAGTTCATTTTCGGAATGGAGATCATCCGGTTGCGGCCAAGACGAAAAGTTGATTGTAGAGTATAGAGGGTTTTCACGTCTAGAAAATAGCATTGCTCTTCTGGAGAAATTCTTGTTAGTAAACGTATCCTTTTATGTCAGACTGATTTATTAGTTAATTCATTTTAAATAAATAATTTAGTTAAATCGTTTCACCTTCAATACCATTATGGAACATACTGTAATCTAACAAAAGGTTGTGTTTTTCTGAAAAAATCACGAGCGACAAAGTCGAGAGTGACTTTGTCTAATGAAAAATCTAATCTCGCGTTGGATTTGGAGTGACTATTTAGCGAATAATACATCAGAAGCTAAAAATAATAAATAATATTTAATATTTACTAAATGTGAGGTTATGTATTCCGATCTTACTTTCGGGCGATTTCTAAACCGGCTGTATAGTTATAAATAACATATATCATCATCATCATCATCATAGTACATTCACGAATTTAGGCCATTTGTTGACCTGTTTCGGCCTCAAGAGAAACACCATCCAAAAATCTTTTGAGTGGACGTCCTGGTCTTCTTCTTCCTGCAGGTTGATATCTTAACATTTGTTTGGGTATCCTGTGATCTTCCATTCGATGAACATGTTGCATCCATCTTGACTTATAATCAGAAATTTTGTTTCTAAAGATTCCATGTGTAATTCTTCTAAGATGGCTTCATTTTTTTTATGATCTAGTAGCGTGTATCCTGCAGTCCTCCGAAGATATCTCATTTCAGCAGGTCTAAGTCTCTGTATATCCTTCTGTTTCTAAGGACCGAGTCACGGCGGTATAACCGTTCCATCGGGTACTGAGTAAATGCAGTATCCTAATGTCTGTCCAGAGACTAAAAGGTAGCAGCCCTATAGTGTAAAAGTTTTAAGTTGGCGTGATTTCTGCTATCCTTGTCTAGATAACTGTTCTTCCACCCTTCGCTAGACGTCTAAGTGACATGTGTACTATAATGGGCTACCCTTGTAAAATTACTTAGGAATGCTAGTAAAACTCCACCCCCACTTTCGCCCAGTCACTTTTGTTCACGTAAATGTTGTCAGTGGCGACTGTTACAGAGTTCGTTTGTAGTTTGTGAGATATTATATTAGTGTAAAATTAAAAAATTAACAAAATGGTATTTGAGTTAGAAAGTTTAGCTGCAACTTTAAATATTGTATTGAGTAGTGTGCTTGACGACGATGAAACTGAAAATGAAGACATAGAAACTTGCCAGGAAGAATCTTTAGAAGAAGGGAATGCCACCACTGATCTATGTTCACTGCAGGGAGTGTCTGCCCTACCGCTGTCACCATGAAGAGATATGCGTATGAGTGAGAAAGAAGATGGTGAGTACTCTCTTTCTCTTTCTAAAATATGCTAGACACTTTAGCCCTCACGGACTATACCACTGGACTACTTAGCGTCGGGCCAGTAACCTGTCCTAAGGAACTTCAAAACTGCTTTCAAGTCTCAACACGAAAAAATCCAGAAGGAATTAAATAACATATATTTACTGTTAAATCTCTTTGGGCTTGAGAAAAACCAATAACAGATGATTGTATGAGAAATAACTATTAACAATAACGCTGATTCATTACACAATATTTAATACATTTTTAGAGCAACAGAACTAACCTTTTTTTTTTTTTTAATTTTTTAAGTCTTTTTGTAATTTTTGCACCATATCGATCGTATATTGTTGAATCGATATACTTGTCAGAGAAGTTAATTTGCAGAGATATCTCTGATTACGAACAGGAAAAGGCAAAATTATCAACAGGAAGAGGTAAGATTATCAACAGGAAGAGGCAAAATTATCGGTCTATGAGTTAGTCAACCAAATATTTAATAAAGTTAGGGAGTGTATTCAATAATCGGAACAGCAGCTAACCGAGATGTCATTGAACCATCCTCTTTCAACGAAACTTGGAGATAATTATATTTCCATCTCTGTATCACTTTGTCTGCGGCGTCAAGTACAACAGGGTTCCCATAAGAGCAATACTATTTTCTAGACATGAAAACCGCAGGCATACACGTTAAGAGCGGTCGGATTATTTAATTAGGCATATATGATCCATTTGTGACCAAGGCTAGATATCGAGGTTACCCGCCGATTGTGACGTGTCCCTTCATCACTATGCAAATTTCATATGGTGCAGATTCATAGAATATACACACTCTTGTTATACAAAAGTTATTGTTTTGTTAACACGTGTCTGGCCGGGAATTTGCAACACTCAGCAATCTGGGTAGGCTCTCTCACTAGAATGGTCATCAAGGCCATTCTTAAGGATTCCTTGCTACACTTATAATTGTTCTATGTCCTCTAAGTTGTTTGTTTATATCGCTGTTAGCGGCCGTCGAGCATATCACGGAGAGCTTTAGTGTGGTGAGTCAAAAGAGAAAGTTATTTAAGAATTTATAACTACGGTTTTAAAATATGAAAGCTAACAAAAATTACTAATTTATTTATATACAGAATTTTAATGTTTACACATCTTTCTGTGCCTAAAGTTTTATTTTTCTTCTCCACTCGTCTCTCTCCACCCAATCCATGTCCTCCAGTCCTCTTGCTCTCATTCCAGTTCTTATCTCCTCCTTCTTCCAGGTGGACACCATTCCAATGTTTTCCTGGGTAATCTTTCTTCTTGCATTCGTCGTACGTGCCCATACCAATTTAATTGCTTATACCGTATATAATCTACTATTGAATAACTAATATTCATTTTTTTCTGTTATGACAGTATTTATTTTGTCTAATTTTGAACATCTTGCTGCTCTCCTCAAGAAATCCATTTCCATCGACATAAGTTTTTGTTCTAAGTTTTTGTTGAATTTCCAAACTTCGGCTCCATATGTGACAGTACTTCTCACTACTGAATTATATATTTGTAACTTATTTTTTCCTGGTTATATGTCTGTCCCATAAGACTCCATTCATCATTGCTGTTATTGCTCTACCTTTATTTATTCTGTTCTTAATATCACTTTCTT
The DNA here is from genome assembly GCA_030220185.1 of Diploptera punctata. Taxonomy (NCBI): domain Eukaryota; kingdom Metazoa; phylum Arthropoda; class Insecta; order Blattodea; family Blaberidae; genus Diploptera; species Diploptera punctata. The sequence continues at coordinate 19,004 of JASPKZ010001913.1, forward strand.
GTTTATCCTCTTTATCTAATTTTACTCCCAGATACTCAAATTCTTCACATCCTCTAATATACCCCTTTTCATCTTCTAATATCAAATCTTCGGTTTCGGCTCCACATCCCATATAAAATGTTTTTTCTAAATTTATTTCCAAACCCCATTTATCGTATTCGTCCAAAAAGTATTAATTTTAAACATAGCCTATTTGTCGGTCTTGAACTCAAAAACGCTAACAAAAATTGCATCCTAACCTTATGTTTGTCGGCAGTAAACTTAAAAAGCTATAAAGGACAATTCAACCTACCATTTTATTAATACAGCTGTGGTCTCGAGGTAGCGTGTTCCCTTGTCACGCAGTGGGCCTGGTTTCGATTCCCGGTCGGGATAGGCTCCTGGGTGAGGTTATTTTCGGGTTTTTTCCTGACCTGTAAGACAAATGTCAGGAAGCTTAGGACTCAACGGTCCCCGAAAATCATCCGGTCATCACCATCATCCTTCACCGTGTGGAATGCAACGGGAAGTTACCACACCTGTAATTGGCTAGTAAAGCTGCAAAAGCATAACATGAAAATGCTATGATTGTAGTGAAAGACTGCCCTCGGGCAGAATTACTATGAATGGATGGAAAGTTAAACTTATATTTGCCGGCCTTGAACTCAAAAACGCTAACAAAAAATGCATTCTAACCTTATGTTTGTCGGCAGTAAACTTAAAAGCTATCAAGGATAATTCAAACTATCGTTATGTTAATATCTAGCTAATATCCGGCATGCGCTGCTACGCCTAAATAAATTAAATGTATTTTTATGTTTAGTTGAATAAGTACCAATAGGCCGACTGGTTAAGACAAAAAGCCTTGGCGCAGAGCTACGGGACTTGCGTTGGTTCGAATCTCCATGGAGGAAGAAATTCTCTCATGGAATTTCGGCCATTATGAGACCGGGGCCCACCCAGCATCGTGAGACATTTGGGTAGCTACAATAAGTAGCGACTCCAGATTGAGAAAACCAGTTATAGCGGCTGGGGGGGGGTCCGACATGCTGACCATATGTCACCCCTACACTGGCTGGATGATCATCTACCTCTGTGATTAACAGATGTGAATGTGAGGCCAGCAGCCGGATAGTAGGCCAAGGGCCTTCATAAATTTATTTTGTAATTATTTTTAGATACCCTGTGCTGATTACCTGGCGTTGCCTGGGAATCTACTTAACCCGTTCTTCTTGGCATCAATGAGCTGAAATGCAAAACATGGTTATTGTGAGCTATCCGTAAAATATAGATATATATCGACGCTGTGGTCTCGGGGCAATTCATTGAGTGAGGGGTTTTTCGATGTTTTTTCTCTTCACTAAGACAAAATGTCGGAAAACTTTAAGGATCCTAGAAGTCCTCGAAGATCATCTGGCAGTCCATCCAATCCAATTAAAATTCTAATCATATTTGGTCTAATAATTAGGAATATTATAGATGTTACAAATAAAATGACAAGAAAAATAACCGATTAACATTTAAATCGAATAGAACCCTACCAAATAGAGTATACCCCTTAATACTCGTGCAACATTCGAAATTATTAACAAGACGACATTAAATCGATATCCATCTTAATCAGCACTTTATTATATTCAACTTTTTGTCCACCGCTGTGGTCTCGAGGTAGCGTGCTGCTTTGTCCCGAAGCGGGCTCGGGTTCGATCCCCGGTCGGGACAAGAATTCTGGGTGAGGTTTTTTTTTTCTGGGTTCTTCCTCACCTGTAAGATGAATGTCGTCATCATCAACAACAAGGATTAAGCCCAATGGCCTGTTCCGATCTCATTATAGATCGAATTGGTCCGTCCATCTCTTCAATGGTCTTCCCAACAATCTTCTCCCTTTTGGTTTATAATTATACATTCGTCTTTGTATGCGCTGTTCATTCATTCGTAATACGTGCTGAAGGTAAGCATTTTGATAGTATTTTATTTTTTCACGAGATTAAATATGTTAAGTTCTGTTCTTATATCTTCGTTTTTCTTTTTATCGGTCCTTTGGTATCCTGCTATTGCTCTCAACATCTTCATTTTTGCGGCCTCTATTTGTTTACTATCTGCCTTTGTTAATGTCCAGGTTTCGCATCCATAGATCAGAGATGGAACTGCCAATACATTGTAAAATTTTAAAATAGTTTATTTTCTAGTTTTATTCAATAAAGTGCGTTTAATTGTGCCACGTAGATAATAGAATCGTTGTATATAAGACAAATGTCAGGAAACTTTAAGGCCCAAACAGTCCCCGAACATCATCTGATCATCATTATCATCAATATCATATTCGCCTAATTAGATTAAGTTTAGTTTAAGGCGCATCATTACCATCATCATCAACTCTCATTTCATTACGGCAGCGTAACCCCGCCTTCCAGGCGCTCCAACCTCAGAAGTGGGTTAGAAATACTCCATGCCAAGAGAGAACACCACAAATGTCTAGATGACAACCTGGGGCATTTGGAGAAAAATATCAACTTTTTTTTGTATGAATTTGTGAGTTAATGTTATGTATTGTCTTAAAATGTTCGTGCTGTTTGGGAGATGGCCTTGCATTGAACTTATCAGTATCAATACTAATAAATCCATTGTTAAAACCGTTGAGGTGGAGAGTCATAAAATAAAATAAGTTAAAATACACCTTCTTAGGTAACATCCGTCGTCCTCAACTTATAAAATACGTAATCTTTATGCCTGTAGGCCTTTCAGAACATCCGTTCCATCTTCAGCAGGTCCCTCTTCGCTACAACATCCAGTATGATGGTTGATGCTGCTGGTCCTAATGTGGTGTTGTCGTGACTAAACCTTCTTCCTGACGATATCGTATAGTGGGTTGTTTAATCTGGGAGTGCTTCCATTTATTAAATTTATTAATTATCAAGGAAATAGACAACAAGCTTTTAATAAATGAAAGCACTCCCAGACTAAACAACCCACTATACGATATCGTCAGGAAGAAGCTTTAGTCACGACAACACCACATTAGGACCAGCAGCATCAACCATCATACTGGATGTTGTAGCGAAGAGGGACCTGCTGAAGATGGAACGGATGTTCTGAAAGGCCTACAGGCATAAAGAATATATATTTTATAAGTTGAGGGCGACGGATCTTACCTATGAAGGTATATTTTAACTTATTTTGTTTTATCAGTATCACTCATCAGGTTGGGCTTCCATATTTTTTTGTGGTCAAAAATATGCTATGTGATTTAGAGTATAAAATATATCTCCGAAAGGTGGTGTCCGTGCAAGGCCTCGATGACGTGGGGTATGTAAAAGTGAATACAAAGGGAGAGGTTAAACTAAGATAAAGAAAGAAAGATAAAATGTTGATTTATACAAACAGTCCAACTTTATTTTCATATCTACAACTAAAGGGTTTTCTTCTTCTTCTTCTTCTTCTTCTTCTTCTTCTTCCTCTACGCATAGAAGCTGACAGCTTGTTGCGTGTTCATTCACTACAGGTCCGGGGTACGGTGACATCCTTCCATCGTAGTTGTGGTCGTCCTAAAGGCCTTTTGTGCTGAGGTGTCCAGTCACGTACTTTCTTCACTAATCTACTGTTCTCCATTCTATCTATGTGATCGTTCCAATTTAGTCTTCTATCTTTTATCCAGAGGTTTATAGGTTCAATTTCACATTCTTATCTAATAACAGAGCTGCAAATTTTTCTTCTCGGCGATTTTCCTACGATTTTCCTTAAAACTTTCATTTCGGTTGTTTCATTGATTTGTTTTGTTTTTTGAGTTTCTGTTCGGCATTCACAACCATATGTTAGAACTGGTCTTATGACAGATTTGTAAATTCTTACTTTTGTATCTATTCTTAAATTTGTATTTTTCCAAACAGTATTGTTTAAACAATCGGTCGCGGTGGACTAGTGGTTATGCTCCTTGCCTCTGGTCCCGAGGGTCGCGGGTTCAAATTCGGCCGGGGTCGATGGATTTTTTTAGGACTTTAAGCCATGGATCCCGAGTCTGAAGATTTTCAGATTCGTAAAAGATCTTAAGCCTGAATGAAAAGGCCTCTAAGCAAAATTTGCCGAATTTTCCCGTCCTAGTACTACCTTGATTTCCTAGATGTCAGTATGAGGCGGAACGCTGACCACGGACCCCTCAAGTGACATCTATACGTGTATCTAAATGAGTATGGTCCAAATTCTTCCCTGTAGAGGGAGAGAGCCCAAATCTCTGTTGAGGGAAACATGGGCTTACAAGGTACAAGAAGATTGTTTAAATATCCCGATATTTTGTTTGCATTATTTGCTTGATGGAGGGTTTCATCTGTTATTATGTTGCTGTTAATTTCTATTCCTAGATATTTGAATTTCATGACTTATTCTATACTTTTCCCTTCTATTTCTAATTTAACACGTCGTGGGTCCTTGGATATTGCCATTGATTTGGTTTTATTTGTTGAGATTTTCATGTTATATTTTGCTGCAATGATTCTAAATTTGTGCAATAGCATTTGTAAATCATCTTCACTTTGTGCAATTAGAACTGTGCAATCAGCAGTTTATTATCTTCAGCTCTATGTTACCTATTTTAATCCCTTTTCTAACTTCAACTTTTAGTTCTTTGATGATTTCATCCATTATTAGTGTGAACAGTATATTCAATAAAGATATATTAATTTTTTTTTTATAATTAGTTGTTATTAAAATTATGTTTAACTCCGAAAAAAAGTTTGTACAGGGGACCAATAAAAATATTTTTATAGACTGTTCCTTGGAAAAATTTGGACGATAGATGATCAGACAGGTGAATTTAGAGAATACTGCATAATATTGAGCTATATGGTCTTTATGGAAAACCAGATATAATAAGAATCCATCCATAGTAATTCTGCCCGAAGGCAGGTCCTTCACTGCAATCATTGCATTTTCATGCTATGCTTGCAGCTTTACTAGGGAATTGTAGGTGTGGTAGCTTCCCGTTGCTTTCCACACCGGTGAAGGATGATGATGATGATGGTAATGATAAGGATGATGATGATGGCCATATGATTTCGGGGACCGTTTGGGCCTTAATGTTTTCCTGACATTTGTCTTACAGGTGAGGAAAAACCCCAATAAAAATCTAACCCAGAAAAACTGTTCCGACCGGGGATCGAACCCGGGCCCGCTGCGTGACAAGGCAGCACGCTACCTCGAGACCACAGCGGTGGACATATTTATACTAAGAATGGTTAAATCTCGTAGACTGTGATGTCAGGACATGTGGCACGAATGGGGATGAAAGAGGGGCATAGAAGCTTCTTGTAAGAAAATGTTTTGTAAAGGGGACACAATACAAATATGTTTTATAGACTGTTCTCAAGTTAATATAAAATTATAGAATATTCACCTGAAAGGTAATTTTGAATAAACCTCAACTGAACACATCATGAATCTTATAAAAGTTGAGACTGTTCTCAGGAAAAAAATGGACTAAAGAGTGATGATCAGACAGGTGAATTTAGAGAAGACTGCATAACAGTGAGGTATGTGGTCTTTATAGGAAACCAGATATAATAAGAATAGTTAAGTCTCCTAGACTATGATTGCAGGGCATGTGGCACGAATTGGAAATGGAAGATGGGCATGGAAAGTTCTTGTAGGAAAATCAGAGGGAAAACGCCCAGTTGGTAGACCAAGAATGAAGTAGGAGAATGAAATTAACCATGATTTGAGGGAAGTAGACTATACAGGGGATAAATGCAAAACATTACCTCAGGATAGAGTGTTTGGAGAGCTTATGTTCGAACCTACGGCTTCGATGGTGCCAGTTAGTTAGACATCTAGGTTTAAATCGGAATTATCTCGTACCTCGTATACAAAATATTTGAGATAATTCTATTAATTTAAAATCAATAAAGAAAACCAATTAAAAATACTAAGTTCATTTTATTTTTAATAGACCATTTTGATGTATCCATCCATAGTAATTCTGCCCGAAGGCAGGTCCTTCACTGCAATCATTGCATTTTCATGCTATGCTTGCAGCTTTACTAGGGAATTGTAGGTGTGGTAACTTCCCGTTGCTTTCCACACCGGTGAAGGATGATGATGATGATAAGGATGATGATGGCCATATGATTTCGGGGACCGTTTGGGCCTTAAAGTTTTCCTGACATTTGTCTTACAGGTGAGGAAAAACCCCGATAAAAACCTCACCCAGAAAAACTGCCCCGACCGGGGATCGAACCCGGGCCCGCTGCGTGACTATTTTGATGTATAATGAAGCATAAAGAATTCCAAGGATATTGCGATTTGAAGAAGGGAGAGAGGCATGTAATATAGAGGCTATGACCTTTGAATTGTTTATATATCAACTTTTATCATTGTAAAACTTGTTGACGTTGTTAAAATCTTGTTTGACTCAACCGAATCTTAATATCTCATGAACTTGATGTTAGTATATATAAACAATTATCACGTAGTGACGGATACATTTATTTGCAAATTCTGTGAACAAAATCAACGTGTTCTACTGTAACAAATGTTCAAGAATAGTGATAGAACTTTGTGCAGAAAACTAAAGGTATGTGTCACTGTACACTTGTGCGCACTTCACTTATTATTATAAACATGATGTTTGTGAATCTACCGTTGACGTAATCGGAGTCAATCGTAAACTTAAAGCATTATAGGAGTTTTCACTTCCCAGACGAAACTTGTGTCTCCTGTGTGACAAATTGTGCGACAGTACCATATCCTCTGTGCTGCAAGAAGACAAAATCTCAACATATAACAAAATCATTTAACACTGAACTAGTCATTTATTCTTTATGCACAAATGTGCGCTTTTCTAATTATTGCATAGGCTTACGAAATAACTTCATGTCAGTGCTTAATATATATGGAATATTGTTAATAGTGAACCTAACTTATAGTTAACTTGCCTCGAATTGACTATCTACGTCATTAATATAATTCAGCAGGTTTTACATAGTCTATTTACTTTTTTATTCTTATTCTTATTTAATTATATATTATATTATATTATATATATTATATTATTTATATTATATTATATTATATTATTATATTATATTATATTATTTATATTATATTATATTATATTATATTATGATTATATTATATTATATTATATTATATTATATTATATTATATTATATTATATTATATTATATTATATTATATTATATTATATTATATTATATTATATTATATTATATAGGAAAACTGCACTTAAACTTACTTGATATATTTTCGAAGTCCTATAGAACAAGAGTGCGCATGCGCCAGAGTTACTAGAGTCAGCGATAACCCCCCATCGAACCACATATCGATTATCATCCTTGTCACACATCAATTATTATCGATATCGTACTAAAGTTCATACAGCTTATCCTAGATAGCAGCACGTCGCTATGGAATTTAAATGGCCAATCTTTGCAATAAATCCCCAATTCTGTGTTAATGAAGTATATTAATAATATAAAAATTACCAAACGTTTATTAAAAATGAGGTGTACACTTATTTATCACTCCTCAACGCCGTTCTAACCAGCAATAGAAAAATCATAGACTAAGTAATATACTCTGTGGAGAAAATAGCAGTTAGCAATACAATAAATATTGTCATAATATTGTGATTTGCGTATTTAAATAAATACTTCAAAATTGTCTAATAATGTTATAAAGTTGTTTGAAAAAGTTTAAAATATTTAAAAATGTTAGTAAATACAGAAGAAGAGCTATAGTTTACAACAATAAACTGAAAAATCAAGAGTAAGTAGAAGTGCAGTTCAGCCTATATTACATTACATTACATTACATTAGTCCACCGCTGTGGTCTCGAGGTAGCGTGCTGCCCGGGTTCGATCTCCGTCGGGGCAGTTTTTTTTTCTGGGTGAGGTTTTTATCGGGGTTTTTCCTCACTTGTAAGACATATGTCAGGAAAACTTTAAAGCCCAAACGGTCCCCGAAATCATATGGCCATCATCATCATCCTTATCATTATCATCATCATCATCATTCATCACCGGTGTGGAAAGCAACGGGAAGCTTCCATACCTACAATTCCCTAGTAAAGCTGCAAGCATAGTATGAAAATGCTATGATTGCAGTGAAGGACCTGCCTTCGGGCAGAATTACTGTGTATATTATATATTATTATATTATATTATAATTATATTATATTATATTATATTATATTATATTATATATATTATATATATTTATATTATATTATATTATATTATATTATATTATATTATATTATATTATATTTATATATTATATTATATTATTATGTAATTAGTCTTGATAAGGAAATGTCAACCCGTTATTTGCCTTAACGATTAATAAAAATAAAAAAATAAAAAAAAATAAAGAAAAGAAAAGAAAAGAAAGGAAGTGCCTTACTCTGGCTGGTGTGCACCGACATTTGAAACTTACCTCTCGATAGGAGTCTCGAACGCTACCCGCCTAAGCAAAGTCTGCCGGTAAGTAACATTTCTTCACATAGTAAGCCATTTTGTTCACCATCGATAAACAGCGTCCCACGCGATTTTCCATGCGGCGGCACTAGCATTATGTGGTACAGTGTCCATGCAGCTGTGTCATATCCGTTTCCCATATACAAAAAAAACCGTCATTATTGTGGTTAGTGGTGGATTAGATTTAACCGCAGGAAGATGGTTTCTAAGGAAGATGTGATATCAGCCGTGTGCTCGAGACCAGTTCTTTGGGACCCTGCCCATGTGAATCGTAATGAAAAAGTAATTGTTAATTCTACTTGGCAAGAAGTAGCAAGAGAACTGAAGACAAATGAAGGTAAACACAACGTTTCACAATTTTCCATTAATGGACCATCCTCTACTTTAAAAAATACATACATTCCATTTGTTTTTTTTTTACTTATAATAATTTACAGTTGATAAATCTGTTAAAGATTAAATTATCATTTTTAACTATTATAAAAGTCATCCCTAAGGTGAAATTTTTTGTTGTTGCGGACTTTTATAAACATAGGATCAACTGATTCGATCCAGATATATCGATAGTTATTGACATGTACGCTAATATGTTCATTCAAGTTTCTGCTACACCCAATTGCCAACATGTTTATTCTGGTTAGGTTAAGGTAGATTATTTAGGCAGAATAAGTTAGATTAAGGTTTACTGTGGCAGCGGGCCCGGGTTCGATTTCTCGTCGGAATAAGTTTCCTAGGTGATTATTTTTTCGGGATTTTTCCTCACCTGTAAGTTAGATCGTGAGGTTTTGAATCATAGGTTTGTATCTGACTTTTCTTCGGGAGAGGAATTTGAATTGTATAATTATATAGGATTTGGAGGTTATAGTATTAATTGAGTTGAGAGATTACATACATTGTGGACAAAAGTGAACGTTAGTAATAGACATGACTCTTATGAAAAATAATATAAAGGAGAAACTGCACTTTATGCCTCGCCATGAATTTTTCATTGTAGTGCGCATGCGAAAGAATTATGAACTTGTTCCATAGATGGCTTGGACTATCTGTGCAGTCGGTATGACCACCTTTGCAATAAATTCCCAAACTCACTTTTAAAAATGAATTTGTAACCCAACAAAGTTAATAATTTACATATTATTTCGATAAACTATACTTACCCCATCTAAGCTAACAAATTAAATAACAGTAGTGCAATTACTTATTGTGAAGGTTGGTCATACCGGTAGCACAGAGTAGTCCTGCCATCTGTTGACGAGGTATTGCGCATGCGCAGTGCGGTTCTGTACAAATGATCGAGAGATTTTTTTGTGTCCATAAACAAATACTTAACAATTGTAAAAAAAATAAGAATCGTTTATAAAATGTTAAAATACTAGGAAATGTTAGTAGAAAGGGGAGAAGTAAATAGTGTAACTGTCATATGGATATTGGATGGTGTAGCATTGTGAGAACTAATCTATAGTTGAGCGCAATACAAATAAATAAATATACAGATAGAACCGTCTGGTTTTAACCCAGCAATAAGTTAGGAAACTTTAAGGCCCATTAGTCCCCGAACGTTATCTGGCTATCATAATAATTATTATCATATTCGCCATGTTTAGTATGAATGTGCGAGAGATTGGTGTTCGTCTAAAATGTTCGGTGTTTGTCACGGAAGATTCCCTAAATTTAAACGATAATTTATTTGGAAAGGCACCCCATGTTCTTGTGTGTTCAAAAAATATTGGTGTGACCTAATGTTTAAAATACCTCTCCCGACAGATCGTGTCACGTGAGATTCGTGTGCCGTGGGTCACATAAATGCACATATACAAAGCTCTACAAAAATAAAACTTTTTTTGTTGCCCTGGATATATCGGCGAATTTCTATGTTTTCAAGTGCACAGTTTATGAATATATTCATGAAAGTGCTGAATGTGCTCTAGTTTTATGATTTTTGCGTATCTTATATTTTAAACATTAAACGGCTTGTTATAATAAAATTTGTTTCCAAACATGATTTGATTTCTGCGCACTTTTTTCGCGCCATACATACATCATGTGATACCCACTCCCCACTCTCGCACCCCTCACTCCGCACATCGGCCTTGATCAAGTTATTTGACAAAAATTAAGTACCCACGACGTGCATCTGGATGTGATAAAACAATTCGTCAAAGCGTTTGACAAGGAAGGAAAATGTTTCAAATACATTTGTAGAAAATTTCCTAAGCTCAGTAAGTAAAAATTAAAAGGCAGAATATTTGATGGTCCTCAAATTCGGCAATTGATGAAAGATGCAGGTTATGACTGTTCTGGAAAGTGAAGCTTGGAAGGGTTTTGTATTGGTAGTAGAAATTTCCTAGGTAACTATAAAGCACCAAATTATAAAGAAATTGTGCAAAACATGTTGACAAGCTTCAAGGTTCCCAGGAGCAAATATGCGTATAAAGTTACACTTTCCACAGTCACCTGGATAGATTTTCAGATAATTTAGGAAATTATAGCGACGAACAGGGAGTGAGTTTTCACTAGGATCTAAAAGTAATGGAGGAAAGGTATCAGGGTAGATGAGACCGTCACATGATGGCAGATTACTGCTTGGTCTTTAAAAATACATTGTCCCCTAAAAAATTATAGAAGGAAATCTTACAAAGGTGTTTCACTGAAGTATAACGTGGGTTTTCAACATTTTTCTTTCTATTTACGTCGGTGTATACTAATTTTTTTTTAAATTGACTTTATAAATATATATATTATTTCTTTTCATATTTTCCGATGTTGTAGTGTAAAATGAAAATAAAGATTTTAAAAGGAACCAGAGCAAATCTTCCAAAATCATTGTTAGTTTCATGAATTGTGAGCATAAATATATCCGAAATTAATCTTATATCAAGGGCAACAAAACCACTGTTGACCAGTGTAATGTGTGAGGTTAAACTAAGATGGAGAAGAAGAAGGTAAGATTATATTAACTAAGTAGCGTACTGTGCGATCTTAATTTCTGTTAACATCTTTATAAGTCGACTATACAGTTTTTGTGAAGATAATATACTCGTCATATTTCAATTCCTTCTGGATTTTTCGTGTTGAGACTTGAAAGTAGTTTTGAAGTTCCTTAGGACAGGTTACTGGCCAGACGCTAAGTAGTCCAGTGGTAGGGCTGCTACCTTTTAGTCTCTGGACAGACATTAGGATACCGCATTTACTCAGTACCTGATGGAACGGTTATAACCGCCGTGACTCGGTCCTCAGAGCCTCGTTTGTGAAAACGGGTTGTACCACGAGAAGGTGAGGATGAGAATTAGGTAGGAGAGGTTATACACACGTCACTACCCCTTACAACCTGCAGGAAGAAGAAGACCAGGATGTCCACTCAAAAGACTTCTGGATGGTGTTTCTCTTGAGGCCGAAACAGGTCAACAAATGGCCTAAATTCGTGAATGTACTATGATGATGATAATATACTCGTACATGTTGCAATTGTAATATGACATATTTTAGGTTATTTTCATTCAACTTCTCATTCAATTTTCAGGCTTTTCTAGATCTATTTAGAAAAAAAACATACTGCTTAGGTAATTAATCACATTCTGGTACAATAAATTTTGCATTTTTGTTTGTTTGTTTATTTCAATTTATGTAGACAGATAGTTGCATAGAATCCCTATACTAATTCCGAGTTAAGTTCCAGTTGTATTGTAAACAAACTTACATAAACAAACAAAAAACTTGCATTATTCCGTCGACTCCGTCTATTGGGGAATCTGCGGTGAAACTTTTACCCGCTTATTTACGCGACTTTTTTAGTGCACCGATGCCCTTTTTCTATTTTTTTTTACATCCGGACCTATAGTACCTAGGGTAATATCTTCTTCTTCTTCTTCTTCTTCACTTCACGGCCTCACAATTGTTCTGGCCATCTTTTCACTGGCTTACTGCCTCCACATTCCTTGAACCTCTTGGCTTTAGTTAAATGCTGCTTTTGATAATCTTGTTACATTCATTCTTTTCTACATGTCTAAATCATTTATCTCTATATTCCTTGATTTTATCATTCAGTGGATATGTATTTAATAATTTTCTTATAGCTATCTCAAATCTTTATCCGATCCAATCTTGTGCAGCCTTTTGTTCTTCTAAGGAAGTTAATTTCTACGTTTTGTATTCTACTTTGTAATTTTTTTTTTATCATTAACCCAAGTTTCGCCCCCATAAAGTAATGCAGGAACTGCCAAAGATAATATGTTATATACGTTGTCACAAAAAATTCTCTAAACAATGGAGGGAAAAAAAATTCAAATCGGTCAAATGGTTTTCGAGTCTGTAAAGGACAGACAGACAGACGCATACTAATTTTTATTATATAGGCCTAAATACAGATATTTTTCGCAGTTTAATATAAACATCTATATGTCCATCGCTGGTGTATTCAACCTTGGGACTGGATGTGTGTCGTGTCTTAGGTGTACCCATTGGGTTTAATTCCTCTAAAATATATATATAAAACTACATTATTTACATAAACAATGGCAGACCGAAGACTAATTATAGGCCTATATATATTTTTTTACTATTTTTCCTTTGTGTTTTACCCTTTTTGCCAGGAATCGAACCCGGGTCGCCGGAGTGGAAGGTCGGGACTCTACCGACTACGCCACGGCGACGGACAATTATATCCATCCATAGTAATTCTGCCCGAAAACAGGTCATTCACTGCAATCATAGCATTTTCATGCTATGCTTGCAGCTTTACTAGGGCATTATAGGTGTGGTAGCTTCCCGTTGCTTTCCACACCGGTGAAGGATGATGATGATAAGAATGATGATGATGGCCAGATGATTTCGGGGACCGTTTGGGCCATAAAGTTTTCCTGACATTTGTCTTACAGGTGAGGAAAAACTCCGATAAAAACCTCACCCAGAAAAACTGCCCCGATCGGGGATCGAACCC
>JASPKZ010001914.1:0-18062 GCA_030220185.1 Diploptera punctata
CTTGAAACACAGTTTATTATCTGGTTCCTCACCTGTATGGTAATTGAAATAATCAGTATTCTTATAATATATATATATATATATATATCAGGAAAGAAAGATGAATCAACGGCTGCCTTCTATGGCCCCAAGGTAAGCCATTTCCTGATAGATATCCTCTTGGAAATCAGATCCACATTAATAGAAACAGCAATTACAAAACCCGATCCCGGATTAAAGGTAGCAGTCTGCGTGGGTTTTCAAAAGAGCCACAAATGGTAGCAGGAGTGTGTTTTAACTTACCCACAAATGGTAGGCAGACCGTGGTTTTGTTTTTTAAACGCCACATCATATACTTAATAATAATAAAACGCCACATCATATACTTAATAATAATAATAATAATAATAATAATAATAATAATAATAATAATAATAATAATAATATAATAAAATGATCCACCATCCACAGTAATTCTACCCGAGGGCAGGTCTTTCACTGCATTCACAGCATTTTCATGCTATGCTTTACAGTTTTACTAGGGAATTAGAGGTGTGGTAGCTTCCCGTTGCTTTCCACAAATACTAAAATAATAATAATAATAATAATAATAATAATAATAATAATCATAATAACAATAATAATGCTTTATTTTAGCTGGCAGAGTTAAGGCCACAACCCTTCTCTTCCACTCAACCAGTGAATAGTAAAATTGCACAAAAATTACATACATATTACAATTTTAAGATATTATTAAAATATAGACTAAACAAAATACAATGGTGATGTGATCTAATACTAACAAAAACATGGAATATAATAATATTAAAATAAAGTAAGTAAAACTTTCTAGATGATGATTTACAAGAAGCTGAATATATTTGTTATGCAGTTAATGTTTTCATTGTGTCGACCTTAAGATATCAGTTATTATATATAACAGGCAGAGTTAAGCGAGTGTACCTCGTCTTCTGAGGCGAATGGGTTAAATAACAAGGGCTTTACCTCATCTCTCGACCGGAGACGAGAAGAGTGTTTACATTTACCGGATGTTAAAGCAGATACTTTTTTATCGTCATAGAAATCGAAATATCCTATACAGCAGTTTGTAACTTTCTAAAATACTCAAGATTACGTGGTTTTTAACATCCCAGGTTTTCCGGATTTTTATGTAGGTTCACTTTTTTTAATCAGTTCTGATATATTTTAACAACATTTAACGTAAATCTCGTCAATCTACGCACTTTTATTATTGAATTCATAAAAGTGACGAACTTATGTTACGGTTTTTAAAGAATCCTACCTTGAAGAACTAGTAAAGTGCAGGGCTTTGGATTTCAGAGTCAAAACCAAGTACTTTACAGCACTGTTTTTATGTGATTACCTTCCTTGTACAAAGGCATTCTACATAACAAAGGAATGGAATCTAGTCTCCAAACATATTAAGGAAAATTGAATATAATTAAGTATAATTGTTCTTAATATAGAGAAATGAAAGTAGGAATGGTTATGCATTCACTTTTTTCGTTATACTTCCTTTTAAGAGTTTTCAAAAACCTTACCTTTTTTCGTACTATTTTTAATATTGTGTTTTCCTTCTAAACCCAGACTCTATTCATAATACATTTTCCTTTCCATTAATACGCTTCTTGCAATACTATTACGGAATACAATTCCGTCTTAAAAGCAGTATTACAGAACATACCGATATGCGATTTGTGAAATATTTATTCTCCAAACAAATTCGTTGCTATAGTTTATGTAGTGATTATTATCCAACAATGTGTTACTATAGATATCATAACAATCAGCTAGCGTTAATAACAATAACATATGGGGACATCGGAGCCTTTAAGAGGAAACAATAACACTGGTCTAAAAATCATTTTTTTAATCATCAAAAATACAAATATGTGTCTCCAGACCAGTTTTTCGTGCTGATTACGAAAACACTTTTCAGTTTTTTTCTAACACGTTCAGTTTTTACTATAAAGAAATTAGAGAAACTTCCGGTAATGTGGGACCCTATTTTGAATTTGTTGTTTTTCTTCTTTTAATTAAGATTTTCGAATTTTGTTTAATTACAGTGATTATTTATCATTAGTGCTGTAACTATGAAATAGCATTGTTATTTTATTAAAATATGGAAACTTCTTCATAATTTATGAACTTTTTAACGTTACAAGATAGGTCCACTTTAACCTCCATATTCGAATAAAATGGACCCAAGAGTCCACCTTAGCCTTTAGACTACTTGTAAGTTTATTTACTCCATTAATTTATACAGACAGTCACAAAGTAATCTGAAAATATTTGACTGATCGTAATTAATAAGTGTTGATATTTATTTAATGTTTTGAAAAATTATTGTTGATTATAACGTTCAGGTGTCATTCATCTGCAGACAAAGATTTGGGTTTAGTAAAATTACAAAGATATTAAATAAAATTAAGTGCATGGTTTTTACGTATAGCATCCTTATAGATAAAATATATGTATTCGTGTAAAGTGCACCCAAGTCCACTTTAACCGCCTCGTGGAGGGTCCACGTTAACCAAATTACTTTGTTTTATGTTTAATTATTTTACACAGCCGCCTGTCACGTGATATCCCATTATTGTATTGAAACACCATCTACATAATATAATATATTTAGGTGAATTTTCAATATTTTATCACATTCAATAGCGGAAATTAAGAATTAATTCTTAGCTTGAAGAACTATTAAATTGGTTGTCTTCATAAATGTCACAAATAAACCATTCTGCGCACAAAGAATAAAATAAACAGGCAATGAACATGTCAAAGTTGATTAGGGAAAGAAATTAAAACATTTTCTCTTCGAGGGCAGTACCAATTAAATAAGATATTAACAGGGCATCCAGCAGTGATCTACCGTTACACAATCATTCCAGAAACCTTGGTAACTTTCCTCCATTATCCTTATGTCCTGGTGAAAATCTTCCATTTGTTGATAAATTCACAAAGTTAGAATTCTAGATGACAATGCAGGAAGTTAACTTTCAATGATATACGACAAGGAATTCTCTGTAAGGCAAAAGAAAAAAGTAAAATTCAGGCAGCGAAAATGAGATTCCTACGGGCTGTGAAAGGTTGTACAAGAGAAGAACATATTAGAAATGCAAATATTAGAGAAGAACTAAAAGTACAACCACTTCTTCAACAAATAGAAGAATAAGGAACAATTGGAAGGAGCATCTGCAAAGAATGACAGAAGATACGATACCAAAGATGGCACCCGATGTATAATCCTGTAGGACGAGGATCGGTGGGAAGACTAAGAAAGCGTCGGGCTGAACATATGTGAGATCGGAACAGGCAAAACCTAATACGTGAAGTATGATCATGATGATGATGATATTATCTATAAGTATGATTAAGTTTGCTGATACCATCCATGAAAACAGGATCTTTCTTCATTATCAAAAAATTACTAAGAAACCCATTTGAAATCTACGCAAAGTGCTTATTCATTGTCTGTCAGGTATTAAAGTAACTTCATTTTTTTAAAAAAATATTGAATTTGAACAAAAAACACCTTCCTTTAATTTTATTCTCACTGTTTAAACACTATCTGAATTAACTAATAATATTACTAATATTTGATAAAAAAGAATCTTCTAATAGATTGATATTATTTCGGACCATGAAACCACTAGATAAAAATGTATATAATAACAGTTACGTCTAATAATCTGCTATGGGCAGGGCATGTGACACGGAAGAGGGCATGGAAACTTTAACCAGAAGGAAAACGATCAATTGGTAGACCAAGAATGAGATGGGAGAATAATACTGACCATGATTTGGGGAAGTAGATTATACAAGAGATGATTGGAAAACATTAGGTTGTGAAAGGGATGTATGGAGAGATTATATCCGCAAGGCCATGAACCTACGGGTTCGATAGTGTGAGTGAGTTAGTTGTGATACTACCAGGGCTACTATCACAGCAATAATAGGCTTAATAATATTTGACTATTTAACTCATGTCCCAAATTGTAGTCAATGACCTATCACGTTTCAATGAATTTTGTTTTACAACCAATGACTGTCATGTTTCACCTCACTCTTTATCGATTTCTTTTTATCAGCTCCTGCTTCTGTGATAAAGAAAGCTCCTCCGTTTTAATATTCTGAACAGCTCAGAGCATTATTTTTCTCCAACAAATACATTGAATGTAGCAAATAATGAACAGATTCCTTCATTTTATTGAGTTGTTTACTAACAAAATAAATTAATAACCTACAATATTGATTATAATGAACAGTTTGATGTGCTTCATTATTTCTCCACTAGGGTGCATTCTTATAATATTGCGATCCTATTTGACAATAAATAATATAATCAGGTTGCAGTGAATATACATAACCTCACATTTCTGATTTGTTTTCAAACATCGCCATTTACATTAAATATATAAATATTTTAAAAGACCGGTAACTATATTTAAATAATGACTTTTGAGTAAACAGTTTAATTTTATTCGTTAAATAGTTCTAAAAAATGCCACTCTTGATTTCCAAATCATCTAGATAATATGAAATTATGGCATTACTTATGACTATTTAACTCATGTCTGAAATGGGAGTCAATGACCAATCACGTTCCAATGAATTTTGTTTTACATCCAATCACAGTCGTGTTTCACCTCGATATTTATATACTTGTGTTTAACATATTAAAGAAAGCTCCTCGTTTTAATATTCTGAACAGGTCAGAGCATTAATCTGCAGTGACCGGCTCTTGAACTTGAATATAGCAAATAATGAACAGAGTCGTTCGACCTACACATTTGATAATTGTGTGTTCAATAATTGTGTTTAAATACTGATTTTATTGACTTGTTTAAAAAAGATGAATTAATAACCTGTAATGTTGGTTATAACATACAGTTTAATGTGCTTCATTTTTTCTCAATTAGGGTGTATTCTTACAATATTGCGATCCTATTTGGCAATAAATAGTCTGATAAAGTTGCAGTGATGAACGAATGAAATAAACCAAACATTTCTCACTTGTTTTCAAACATCGCCGTTTACATTAAATATATAAATATTTTAAAATACCTATATTTAAACAATAATAATTTGTGAGTAAACAGCTTAATTTTATTCATTAAATAGTCCTAACAAATGCCTCTCTTGCTTTTCAAATCCTCTAGATAATTTGGAAATCACTCGTGTCATTACTTATAATAACTGATAATAACTAATACTATAGGTTTTATTTATTCTTGTCTTCACAAAATGCAGGGAAAATTACGATTATTAACAGAAATTGATTGCTAGTGATTTGTAAGAACTAAACCAATCAAGGCAGAGTTGCCTCAGACATGTGATACCTTTAGTTTATCTAGGAGTAAGTTTATGTCTACAGTATCAAAAACTTTGCTGTAGTCGAGTAGAACTGTTGTCACTTTTGTCCGTAGAACATTTAATGTTCTCTATAACGTGCAGAAGTGCGGTGTTTATGTGATGTTTCGTTCCAAAGCCAGACTTACGTTCATCAAGAAAGTTACATAGACTGTTAGATGTGAGTATATTATATAATCCAGTTCTTTAAACAAACAGGGAAAGCATTCTGATTGATTTTAAATTATTGAGGATGTCTTTGATTTCCGATTCCGATTGAGGGTCTTTCCACTTTTCAGCGGTTGCCCTTTTACCAGCCGGCTGCTTGCCCTTCACATCCACATGTGTCAATCACAGAGGTAGATGATCAACAGCCAGTGTAGGGGTGACATGTGGTTAGCATGTCGAGTCCCCCAGCCGTTATAGCTGGTTCCTCAACCTGGAGCCGCTACTTATTGTAGCTACCCAGTTGCCTCACGATGCTGGGTGGGCACCGGTCCCATACTGGCCGAAATACCATGAGAAAATTTCTTCCCCCATGGAGACCCGAACCAGCGCAAGTCCCGTAGCTCTGCACCAAGACTTCCTACCTTAACCGCTCGGCTACTGCGCGGGACTGTCTTTGATTTTATTATTGAAAAAAAAATATAAATTGGTATTTGATTGTTATTTGTTACCAAGTTGTTACAAGGACGGAGAAAAGTCTTAACACTTAATGTCACATTACTGATACAATTACGCGTTATTTGCTAACACGCTCTGAATAATAATAAACTATACAATACTTGTTTTCTCTCACGCTATGTTATGTTTAGTACTATGTTGATCTGTATTCACAAGTAATTAGAATTTACCACCCAAGGAAGATAAATTATTATCTACTTACCTCCCTACTTAGTTCGATACAACGGTGGACTGGAAATACGTACAATTTTTAAAACTCATTTATTAGAATCACTTGTACGCAAATTCATATATTTTGTTTGTATCTATTTTATATGTGATTTATATAACTTCTGTTTCATAGCAACAAACAATATATAATTATTATGTACTTTCACGCAGCGTGCCTGGGTTCGATCCCCGGTCGGGACAGTTTTTCTGGGTGAGGTTTTTATCGGGGTTTTTCCTCACCTGTAAGACAAATGTCAGGAAAACTTTAAGGCCCAAACGGTCCCCGAAATCATATGGCCATCGCAATCACCATCATTCATATTCATCTTAGGATTAGGGACTCTCTTGGCGCACCACTATCATCATCACCCATCATATCATCGGGGAAAGGTAACCCCGCCTTCCAGGCGCCCCAACCTCATAAGTGGGTTACAAGTACGCCATGCCAGGAGAGAACATCAGGAATGTCGAAAGACAATCTGGGGCATTTGAAAAAAAATTATATACAATCTCGTGGTGTTCATATATATATATATATATATATATATATATATAGTCCATCGCTGTGGTCTCGAGGTAGCGAGTTACCTTGTTACGCAGCGGGTCCGGGAACGACTCCCGGTCGGGACAGGCTCTTGGGTGAGATTTTTTTCGGGTCGTTCCTCACCTGTAAGACAGATTTTAGGAAGCTTAGGGCCCAACGGTCCCCGAAAATCATTCGGCCATCATCATATCCTTATAATTTCATCATCCTTCACCGCTGTGGAAAGAAACGAAAGCTATCACATCTATAATTCCCTAGTAAAGCTGCAAAGCATGGCATGCAAATGCTGTGATTGCGGTGAAAGACCTGCCCTTGGGCAGAATTACTACAGTATATCCATCCATCCATGTTAATTCAGCCCGAAGGCAGGTCCTTCACTGCAATCATAGCATTTTCATGCTATGCTTGCAGCTTTACTAGGGAATTGTAGGTGTGGTAGCTTCCCGTTGCTTTCCACACCGGTAAAGGATGATGATGATGATAATGTCAAGGATGATGATGATGGCCATATGATTTCGGAGACCGTTTGGGTCTTAAAGATTTCCTGACATTTGTCTTACAGGTAAGGAAAAACCCCGATAAAAACCTCACCCAGAAAAACTGCCCCGACCGGGGATCGAACCCGGGCCCGCTGTGTGACAAGGCAGCACTCTACCTCGAGACCACTGCGCGCAGCGGTGGGCTGTAGTATACAGTATGTCAATTTGTTATTTATAAATAGGCATTTTTATTAATAAAAATCCAAATTTCAGAAAATTTTTAAAAGTAAAGAAAACATATTTATTGTGGTTTGAAGGAAACACTAATTTATATTTAAATATGTAGTTCAAAACATAATTATAAAATAAACATAATTTTATCAAAATAAATAATCTTTATTACACCCAAATACAAGCCAATTTGCTATTCATACACTAAAGAAAACACTGCAGTGTATTTGCTTGTCTAACTTGCTTAAACATTAATGCAACATGAATACTCTAAGTTGTGCATTTGTTTACATCTGCCTACTGTGCTGGTTGTGTACACTGGCAGTCAGTCGCCTCTAAATTGGGTAAATGTAAAGAACTCAGTTCTGATATCAAAGATACAATTGTAAATCTTGCACTGAAGGGATATTCTTTGAGAAAAATAAGGCGACTGATAGGCAAATGTCGTGCAACAGTACAGTATATACTAAATAAATTAAAGTATAAAGGTTCAATAGAGAATGTTCCGAGAAAACCTAAACAAAAGAAGTTAAGTGATAAGGAGGAGAGAACCATTGTGAGACAAGTGAAATTCAACTCCAGAATTAGTGCTCCAAAATTGCTGTCTACCCTAGAAGTTTCTACTGGTAAAAAGGTATGTACTGAGACAGTTCGGAAGGTGTTACGCAGAAATGGCTATCATGGAAGAATGACTAGAAAAAGGCCGTATGTAAGGAAAAAGAACCGTGTTGTAAGACTACAGTTTTCAAAAGAACATGAAAATAAGGGGCAGGCATTTTTTAATGATGTTCTCTGGTCTGATGAGACTAAAATCAACCTGTTCGGTTCAGATGGCGTTCATAGAGTCTGGAGAAAAGCCATTGTGGATAATGATGTGACCAATAAAACACCTATAGTAAAACATGGGGGTGGGTCTATAATGTTGTGGGGGTGTATGTCGGCAAAAGGGGTTGGCAATATACAGTTCATTGACAATGTTATGGACAAATTTGTGTATAACGACATTCTTCGTATGAATGTTAAACAAAGTGCAGTAATATTGGATATGCTCCCTACGTACATGTTCCAACAAGATAACGACCCCAAACATACGGCGGACTTAAATAAGACTTGGTTGATACGGAACGTGCCAAAGCAATTGAAAACCCCTCCTCAATCTGCTGACTTAAACACTATAGAACATTTATGGGCGTTTTCGAAACCTGGGGTCCACAGCAGAAATCCTTCTTCCAAAGAAGAATTGAAGAAGGTGGTTACTGGTGCAAAATCAGTCCTCAGATATGTGATAGGCTTGTTAGATACATGCAGCGTAGGTGTCAAGATGTTATTAAAGCTAAAGGTTACCCTACAAAGTTTTTTTTTTCATTTTTTTCTCCATTCTGACTGTTTGAGTAGAAAAGTGACTATAAAATTTACAACCTTTAAAGTTTTTTAATATATTATACGTTAAATGTTTATAGAATTTGTTGATTTGTATATATTATGTAAAGAAGTGTGCCTGAAAATGTTTAGTTAATGGCAAAATATATTTGCAATATTCTGAGAATTAAAATTGTGCTATTTCAATTATAAAATCTAAGTGTATGAATAACAAATTGACATACTGTATATATATATATATATATATATATATATATAGAGTATAATACATATATAAGAAAAATAAGTGTTTGAATTGGATTCGCCTGGTAGTGTAATGGATATCACGCTGAGGTACAGACTCAGAGATCCGAGTTCGAATCCCGTCCAGGCATTTATTTTTCTTATCATACCATATATATATATATATATATATATATATATATATATATATATATAATCCCAAACACAAGAAAAAAGTAATAAAATAGTCAACGGGTTCCAACAGCAAAGCTATATTTTCAAGACTTAATAATGATAACTTCGTTATTGAAACGCGTTGGTTATTCTTAACTTTTTGTTTGGTGTTTGGAATTATAATTATAATATATATATATATATGTATCATCCGGTATCAAGGCAGCTGCCGACGTCTTTCGGAAACCAAAAGTCATCCCTCTCTGTCCATCCATTAATTTCCTCCAATCCCCTGATATTCATAGCTCCTTGTGCCCCTTCTATCCAAGTTTTCTTCTCTCTTCCTGCTTTCTATTGGGATCCATTCCATAAACTTTTAGGCAATATTTTGCTCTTGCATTCATTTTTGCATGGCCATACCACTGTAATCTTTTCTTTTCTATAATGTCTATGATGTCCGGCTCCTCTTGTACACCCATAATATATATATATATATATATCAACTATGACAAATATACTGTGAATGGGTAAGTCGATACATCAATCTATATAAATCATTATGACATTAAAATAATATATATATATATATATATATATATATATATATACGGCGAGTGATTAGCTGTTATCTGTTATGTGTTAAAATCATTGGGTGTAGGAGTTCAGCTGAAACGAAAACGAAAATTTAAAAACCGCTCTAGCGGTCACATTTATCGATGTTTCACAACAAAACACAGAATATCCTATTAAAATAAACCAAAGTAGGTATTTTCAAGAAACGAGCGTCCAGCAGATCGGCCAAGAATTGGAAGGGAGGGTAACATTAACCATGATTTGAGGGAAGTAGATTATACAGGGGACGATTAGAAATCATCTCAGGATAGGGATGTAACCTATATGTCCGCGCGGCCATGAACCTTGCAGTTCGACAGGGCCAGTGAGTTAGTTGGTTATATGCCGATAACCTAGAATCCAGGAAGAAATTTTAATCCATCAATTAATACAAACTTCTACAAACTTCTACATATCCCTCATTGCGGAAACAAGCCCTCGTACGACCACTGCCTAAAGTTAAAACGCCCTCAACCCCGAACGACTTTCGACCCATTAGCATTTTACCTACCCTTTCAAAAGCTCTGGAATGATTAGTCCATAAACAACTGAATGAATACCTAAATGAATACAACCTTCTAGATCAATTTCAGTCAGGCTTCAGGACAGGACACAATACAAATACTGCTCTACTAAATATTTGCGAAGACATACGCGAAGCTGCTGATAATCGAAAACTTACCATTCTTACATTACTGGACTTTAGTAAAGCATTCGACACGGTAGACTTGGACTTATTGTTGCACAAACTTAAAAACCTCTTACTCTCTGATAGTGCCACGAAATGGTTCAATTCCTACCTTCATGAGCGCCAGCAATCTGTTATAGGAAATCATACATTATGTTCTTCTTGGCCCATCCGTAAAGCTGGGGTTCCACAGGGTTCGGTACTTGGACCTTTGCTTTTTTCAATCTACATAAATGACATATCTAACTCCCTAAATCATTGCAAACATAATTTATTTGCAGACGACATGCAAATCTACATCCACACAGACAAATATTCACTAAATGACGCTGTTGCCAAAATTAACGAGGATCTTGACTCACTAATGACTTGGACAGTTAAATATGGACTGCAATTAAATCCTAGAAAGTCACAATCAATCATTATGGGTCACCAGAGACTATTATCTACAATTAACCTAAACACAGTTTCGCATGTGTCACTAAATGGAGTTCAAATCCCTTATAGTGAGACAGTAAACATTCTAGGAGTATTTATTGACAAAAACTTAAATTGGAATACACAAATAAACCATACATGCAAAACAGTCTTCTCAATAATACATTCATTAAATCGTGTACGAAATTGTTTGCCATTCGCCCTTAGGAAAATGTTAGTAGAAACACTTGCAATGCCCCATTTTGATTATTGTGACACTCTTTTTACAGACTTAAATATTATTTCCACTCAAAGACTTCAACGTGTTCATAATTCTTGCGCACGTTTTATTTGTGGTATTCGCAAATTTGACCATGTTACACCGTCCCTGGAACAATTATCGTGGCTTCGTCTAAGAGATCGTAGAACTGTCCATTCACTATCCCTTCTCTATAAAATACTTCACACATCATCGCCTAATTATTTATCACGCCGCTTCATCAGACTATCCGACACACAAAATATTGTCACTCGATCCCATCAGCACATTGTCCTTTATATCCCTCCTCATATTATTCATTACCTCTTACGGTGTCACTTACCAAAACATGGAATTCCCTTCCGCCCTATGTCAGAGACTGTCAAACTATAACATCCTTCAAAAACAAACTAAAGAATTATTTAATAACAAACTAACTTATACACCTCACTGATAGTATTATTTTAGCAATATTAATATATTTAATTATTTATGAAAATAATATTAAGAATAACAAATATGTTTGTTTTAAATATTGTATAATCGTAAAATTAGTTTTCTATATCTCATTATTTTCCTGGTTTTATATACACTAGACAGGGACAATTTAATATGCCTTGCTTGTATACATTTTATTATTAGTTTTAGTCTTAATTTTAACTAATATTAACTGGTTGCATTATAGATCGTAATATATTAGATATTATCTTTTGATCAAATTTTTACTTAGTATTTAATATTAGAGTTAATTAAGATTGTTATATTCTGATGTAATATATGTTTGTCCTGGTGAGTGGAAGAGAAGGCCACATGGCCTTAACTCCACCAGGCTAAATAAATCTAAATCTAAATAATAAGTTGTGTTACAATGATTTGTATACGTTTTCCGTGACTGAGTGACCATTGTATACACTTAACAGTAATAGAGCACATTTAAGGTATCTGTAACATTAAAATACAGTTAATATTGTTACAGTAGCGACTAAAAAGGACCAGAATATGGTTTAACAAAAGAGTTTGTTAAATAAAACAAATTCGTAAAAAATGCTTGTTTTTACAGGCTTGGAATATGACGAGTTCTACCACTGATTTTAGATTAAAATAGTAAATATTTGAAATATTCTCTTGTGGAATCAGAACATTTTATCTCTAAAGATGTGTTTAGATTCCGTCGACGAAACTATTCCTGCGACAACTTCTTAAAGTTCACCTCGGTATAACATTTTCAAGGGATCGCTCAATATCAAGCTTTTACTTGGATTCTTTGTATTGTTATTAATCCCTAGATGTGAACCGCATGGCTTAAATAACTAAAATACCCTCCATTAACGTCATAATTTCGTTTCTACCCGATATGGTATAACAATGATTGATTTGTTCACTCTAAGATGTTCCAAAGCCAGACTTACGTTTCATTATAGAGAATATTAAACGTTCCAAAAGAATGCAAGTTAACAAAAATCCACCCAATACATAAGAAAGGTAGCAGACATGAACATAAACAGTAATTATCATAAGTAATGTCCAGAGGATTTGGAAATAAAAGGGGCCTTTGTTAGGACTTTTTAACGAATAAAATTAAGCTGTTTACTCACAAATCATTATTTAACTAATAGTAATTTTTAAATATTTATATATTTAATGTAAAGGATGATGTTTAAAAGCAAATTAGAAACGTTTGTTATGTTTCATTTGTTCATCCACTGCAACCAGATCATATTATTTATTGGCAAATAGGATCGCAATATTGTAAGAATGTACCCTAGTGGAAACAAAATGATGAAACACACAAAACTGTATATTATAACCTATATTATAGGTTATTAATTAATTTCTGATGCACAATGATGTAAATAGGCCTATGTCAATTATATTTCTGGGAAATAACACATTTAAGAAAATGTAAACAGCGGTTTCTTTTTATTGTGGTATAATCAATTGCTATATTTTTTTTTATTATATCCCACAAGCGGTACTTGATTACATTCGTGCACTATATATACAATCTGGCAGCCACATGCATTCTATGATTCTTACATCTTAATATATAAATTGCTATATTCAAACATATTACACGCTTTATATTAGCTTGACCTGTATCTGTCTATCTATGTAACGGACCTGCATCTACGTAACGGAATCTTTGAACATGATTTTCACCCACTTAAACACATTAGATCGACTTGAAACTTTGTACAATTATAAAAAGACCCATGACAATGCAATAATTTAATAATTTGTTCCTAAAATCCTGGCAGAATCATCGGACAATCGAAAAAATAAAAACCGGTGTTAATAGGTTGCGGACTTATCGACTTGTTAGGCAATCGTTGTAAGAGCTCAGTTGGTAGAGCGGTGGACTGTAGTGGGTATATAATTTCACTAAATCTTCACTCAGAAATGTTATGCGTTTAAAAGTCCATCGTCCCCTAACGCGGTTTTGAAACCGGGAACCTCGAATGTAGAGTCGTGCGTGGTAACCATTACACCATCGGAACCAATACTCACATAGCCTAATAACGAATATCAAAGGAATATATAAGGAATTGATATTGGTTTCATGAAATTATCTTTGAAAAACTTGTACAATCTTCATTGGTCCTACTTAGTAAGCACCCAAATTGACAAGTGAGCCTGTGTATGCGCTCCATCTATCAAGCTCTAAGGACCGCAATCTTTCTTTTTTTCGGAATCAAACTCGGCATATAGCAAATTTCGATTTTTCGCAATAAAATTCTATGTAATGCATTGAAGTAAATCGAGAAATGTATTCTCCAAAAACAGCATAATTTGGCTAATTGGAGAAGAGTTTTGCCTGAAAACCCAATTTTAAAAATCGATCCATACTAGTACCGAGCCAAGTTCCGTTTGTACTGTAAACAAACTTGCATAAAATTTTACTTCGCCGATTCCGTTTATTGGGGGAACGTTTACCCGCCATAAGCACAATTGTGTACGATAAAAGCTCTTTATTCATAGTATTTTACGGGAATTAACACTGAGAACAACATAAGATGGTACCAATATGATTAGGAAGTTCCTCCCATCTATTATATATATATATATATATATATGATATATATATATTATATATTATATATATATATATATATATATATATATATATATATATATATTACGATTATATTTTTGTCATTGAGCAATGCAAGCTTAATTTAACATAAGAAAAATAAATGCCTGGACGGGATTTGAACCCGGAGCTATGGATTGATACTCCAGTGCGCTACCACTTTAATTTGCTTACTTGTTATAAGAGCAACTAGGTGGCAGTGGAGGCTCATTTCCCGCTACTTCTCGTAATATTTGAGACTATATATAAAGAAAATAAATGTTTGTACTAGATTTGCTTAAGAGCGTAAGAGTGGTAGCGGACTCGAATATCAATCCAGAGGCCCGGGTTCAAGGCATTAATTTTTCTTATGTCATATATGTGTGTGTGTGTGGTCCTACCTAATTAATCGTTTACGCTCATTTCATAATGTCAGTTTATAACCTTTATTTTCAGGTACAATTTCATTATGAACAGAATTTATGTTCCTTGCTGACTCACTTGTAAATTCTGTTACTATTTTCACCCTATCGTCAATTGTTAATGTGGGATATTTTCGACTAAACAATTTGAATTTATTCAAAATATTTTTTTTCTTTCCGCTTTTCAAATGCTTTGGTTTCCAATAATCAAGAAATCTATATAATTGTTGCCATTTTGAAACAATTGAAATTCCATGTCTTCTGCATTGTGAAAGCACAAGAACAAAACATGTTTTTTTAAAAATATTAGCATTGTAATTATATATTTTAAGATCTTCCGTCAAAAGTTATATAGACGTGCGCTAGATAATATATATTTTTATTATTTTTTATTTCCATTATTTCGAGTGTTGAAGAGCCAACTACATTTTCTTACTCCTTTGAAGGTGACCTTTATTCGATCAGTGAAACTCAGTCACACATCAGGTTTGTTTAAATTGCTACTGGAACTTGGCTCGGAAGAGATGTTTTACTTCCTTGTTGCAACTTAACTGGATTCATACGATTTAGTTAACAAACTGAAAGATGTAATCCCTGAACCAGCAAAATTTGGACGTAAGTTGTACTTTGTGTGGAATCCACTTAGTACAGCTTGTTCCTGCGTAATGGGCCGTTTAAATTTTTACTTTTGTTGGCTAAGAGTCTAGCGTTGAATGTATTATGTTTGTCCAGTAACTGATAACACTGTTCAACAGTGATTTTGTTACATAAAAAGATTTTGGGTGATTCTTATATATTTTCATCTGCTGATTCCAAAAATGGAGTCAGAAATTTTCCATCATCCACCTTTTTTTGTAATTTTGAAAATAATTATTTTCCCATTTATTAGCATTTTTGGTATATAAACTGATGATTAGAAGGATTATTTTTACATTTATATTTAATTTCATTGTGCCAACAATGGACTTATAATGTTTTGCGATTGTTGCCTTGAATTCATAACTTACCCCAATGACATTCTCATCCAAAACTGTGATTGTATGTTTTAAGTTCGCAATTGAATAGAAGCTTTCTTAAAAGAAAGAAGCTAATTCTGTTCTCACTTCCATAGTCAAGTGAATTGTGATAGAAGTGTATTGTACAGACTAAGTAGTGTATTGTATTGTAGTGTATTGTAAAGAGAAGAGTCAAATTGTATTTGTATCAGAAATATGTCTCGAAAGTGTGTTTAAGATAAAAACAACTTCTGTTTCGTGTGTGGTGAGCTCATTTTCAAAGCGCAGAAGCGAAAGTTTACTCCTCTAATAAGAAGAGCTTATCACTGTTCTTTTAACAACAAAATAGACCAGAAACAAAGATGTGGGCCCCGGAAAATCTGGTGTACCAAATGGTGCTAAACACTATTAACTGGCTGGTTGAAAGGATCCCCGTTATATGCCTTTCGCAGTCCCAATGATATGACGCGAACCTAAGGATCATTTGACAGACTGCTACTTCTGCTTGACAAATATATCTGGAATAACTTCCAAGTCAAGACAAACCGTTAAATATCAATGTTAGATTCAGCACTTCGACCGGTACTTCATGGGCCAGGTGTACCCATACCAGTTCCACCAGATCACAAACAATGATTGAAGAACTTTCTGATGTTCAGGATTTACAGAATGATTCAGATTTTGCGGAAGATGCTGCTAATAAATGAAACTTCACTTTCTAACACCGGAGGATTTAAATGATTTGGTTAGGGATCTTGGTTTTATGTAAAAGCAAGGCAGACTTACTTGCTTCAAGATTGAAAGGATGGAAGCTACTGCAGGATGCACACCAAAGTCCTTTTTTTCCGAAATCGCCAAAAGGAATTTGTGGATTTATTTCCTAAAGAGAAGGGCTCGTTTTCTGCAATGATGTTGAGAAGTTGTTCCAGTCACTGAGTGTTGAGCCTAATCTGAGGATTGGTTTGTATTCATAGACTCCTCGAAAACAAGTTTTTAAGGAGTGTCACTACATAATTGAAACACCTATACACAACATCCATTTCCTTTTAGCCCATGCAATTGTTATGAAGGAAAAATGACGAGAATGTGAAGCTCTTACTATCCGCTATAAAGTAATGATAATTTGTCTTGGCAGATATGTTGGGATTTGAAAGTTATAGCCATCTTACTTGGGTTACAGCTTAGGTATACTAAATTTTGCTGCTTCTTGGGCAAGTGGAATGAGCAGAGATAACAGTAATCATTATATTAAAAAGAACTTGGCCAAAGCGAAGGTCACTTTAATCCAGGACAAGAAAAATGTTCTTTCGCCTGCCACTTGTACGTTCTGAAAAAATCTTATTGCCTCCACTACATATTAAACTAGGCTTGATTAAAAAATTTTGTGAAAGCAATGGATCGTGATAGAAGTGCATTTCTCGTCCTCAAAAATAAATTTCCAAGGATCAGTGAAGCTAAATTGAAAGAAGGGATATTTGTTGGCCCTCAAATAAAGGATCTGATGCCATGATACGCAGTTTCAGAAACAAGTTAAATATGCAAGAAGCAGCGGAATGGCAATCTTTCAAAAAATTTTGTCTCAAATTTTTGGGGAACTTCAGGTCTGATAACTACAGAGAACTTGTTCAATGAGATGATTGAGAACTACAAGATAATGGGATGGAATATGTCTTTGCACAACTTCACTTTCTGCGCCTCCATCTTGATTTCTTCCCTGAAAAATCTAGGGGCTGTGAGCGCCGAACTAGGGGAGCGCTTCCACCAGGACATAACGGAAAAGGTAGGCGCTATACGGGTAAATGGTGTCCAAATATGTTAGCAGACTTACTGCTGCGACACTGAAGCGGGATATATTCCTAAAGCGAAGGACAGCCGAAAATGCCCAATTCCCATATATTGTGGGGTGAGCAAATGTAATTCAGCTAAGATATAATAAATTGTAAATTTGTATAGACCAACGAAAAATGTTTTTCTCTGTGATTAATCCGAAAACCCTGGGTGATGGAAAAGATCCGTAAAAAAGGAATTTGAAATCAGGCACAAAAAAGGTAAGTTAGAAAACACACACATTTTCTTCTCCTTGTAACATAAAAAAGTACAATTTTGTTGGCCACTGTAATTAAAAGCTATAAATTGGTATGTAATTACATAATCCTTCCCTTGGATATAATAATAATATAATAATAATAATAATATAATAGCTTTATTTTACCTGGCAGAGTGAAGGCCGCTTAAGCCTTGTCTACACTCAACCAGGTTTACAACAAATACAAACAAAAAATAAGTCCTTTAAATCTAAATTACATATATATATCTATCA
>JASPKZ010001915.1:0-19909 GCA_030220185.1 Diploptera punctata
CACATACCTACACACACCGCAACCGAAACACACAGACACCACATACCACAGCACATACACACACACACAAACACCCCAACACAGAAACAAAAAACGCACACCCCAAACACACACACCCACACACACCACAACATTCACACACATACACACGCCCCACACACACCACGCACGGAAAATGACCACACACGGAAAACACACCCACACACCGCACACCCAAACCACACACACAGCACCACACCACGCACTCAAAACACCACAACCAACAAGACAAACACAACACAAACAAAAACACAAACAATTGACAGATACATACACCACAACACACACCAAACACACACAAAAAAACACAACACCAAATACAAACACACAACACCACAATCCACATTACCAAAACAAACCAACAACACAACACACCACACACAAACACAACCAGAACCAAAACAAACTCACTCCACACACACACACCACACCACACACACACCACACAACACTACTCCACACACACACCAAACCACACACACACCACACACACACACCACACACAACACCACACCACACACACGATACCACACCACACCATACCACACACGTCACACACACACACACATATACATATATAATATATATATATATATATATATATACTAGTCGGTCGTTAGTAATATAGGTCTGGCAGATGACCAATGCATTTTCATTTGGCATCGAAGAATAAGTAACTATTTCAGTTCAATGCATTAGCGAGGTTTAAAGAGGAACGTAGGTGATTGTGTGAAAGTGTTTGTCACTTAAAGAAGAATAATTATATGTGATTGTAAATAAAAATTTTATCAATCAAATAAATAAATCAATCAATAAAAATTTCACAAGCGCTAATTAGTTTTTTTATTTTTATATGAATTATATATTTAATTTTCGTGGTACTCATCCATAATTATATAAACAAAATTACATTAAGTAATTACATGGGAATTGTATTAGTGATGAGCGTATTTTATGAATTTCCTTTTATCACTTGCGCATCAAATCTGTGAGAAAGTCATCTGGAGACAAAAATAAATTAAAATTTTGACTTTTTGTTCATTTTATTAACTTTGTTATAATATACTTTTTCTTATTTATATAAGTTCTATAGATCATGGTAAAGTTCATTTTAAATTTCTTTACTTCATGTCCATAGGCAATGGAGAACATGTTCCGTTATGGGGAATCCACAAATAATTTATAAGAGACAGAGACTTGTAAGGATGTATATATATATATATATATATATATATATATATATATCTTCATTTTTATTTTGGAATTTATCCACAAAACAGTGTTTTTCCGTCACCATCAAGAAATCACCTTCTCCAGTTGTAGCGATCCTGAGCATCCTTATCTGTAAGTCCCAGTTCACTCATACTTGTTCTCACACCGGCCATCGAACCTTCTTTAGGTCTTCCCTTTCTTGTTTCCCATTTATTTTCCACACCAAGATCTTCTCAGAGATTCTATCAGATGTCATCCTCTTGAGGAGTTCACACCATCTTAATCACCTCTCTGCAAGTGTCTGTAATATATTTTGCCCTGTTGTCTACTTGAATTCTTGTCCTGTATCATTTCATGTGGTTCCTTTAGCATTGTATATTTTTTTGCGTATAATGGGGAGCTAGCCCATTGCTACAACCTCCAACCTGGAGGACCAGGAAATTTATAATCAAGGTTTTTTACCTCTGGCCTATGACCTAATGCCGACATGCAAGAAAGCAATATCTGTAACCCTAGACACGGACCCTCACTTGATGCTATCAGCTGGGCAAGCTGAACCCAGGTTATTTTTTTACAAGGTTGTTACTCCTCCCCTTCATATTTTTTCAGCCTGACTTGGGACAATCTTTGGTAGGTTTAAGAATGTATATATATATATATATATATATATATGATATGAAAAGAAAAAAGAATGCTTGAGTCGGGATTTGAACTCGAGTCTCTAAAGTCTGTACCTTTAGCGCTCTAACCAACAGAGCTACCCAAGAATTCCAATACAAGCATACAATTTTCTTATACATATATATATATATATATATATATATATATATCGTTCATTATATTAATAACTAGCTAATACCCGACGTGCGCTGCTACTCCTAAATAAATGTTAATGTGTTTTTACCATCAGCCGTGCGCTGTAATTCTCTACTTTTTTGTAGAGTTTTCTAGATGTTCAATTCTATGTACATCAATTTGTGTATTTGTTATGGTTTAGGCAGCTTAAGCCATTTATGCGTCAAAATAGGGACTTTATTTCACGTTTTTCACTACAAAGGGTGATTTTTAGGGGTGAAGTGGTTGAGTATTACAACTCTCTTATAGCCTATGATCATTCCCGGAATCTCCTGAACATTTTTCAAAAAGCCCCATCTCAGTCGGATGAACGGCATGGCAGAGCACTCTTGCCCGGGAATATACGTATCTCAATCTTCTTGGTATAAAAAGACTCAAAGCGCGACAGGCCTAGAAGGATTTCGGCTGACCAGCCGGCCGTTGGCCTCACATCCACGTGTATTAATCGCAGAGGTAGACGATCATCTAGCCAGTGTAGGATGACATGTGGTCAGCATGTTGGATCCTCCAGCCGTTATAGCTGGTATTCTCAACCTGGAGTCGCTACTTATTGTAGCTACCCAAATGCCTCACGATGCTGGGTGGACACCGCACAGTGGGCCAGATACAAAATCTAGCTGGGAAAAAGTATTTTACTAACTCTCGCCAATTCATCTTTCTTCACTCTAAAATTATTGTTCTACGACTGTTTTTCACTTATCTGCAAAGGAGGGTAGAATTATAAAATTTATGTATACAATATAAACATCGGATGTTTCCGATGGTTAAGAACTCATCTGGCCCGCATCCCAGTTGTGTACGGCGCTGTAGAAATAAATATGTTTTGCATTAAAGTGTGTAGTGCAACAGTGGCATAAGAATGTTGTATCGAAAATCGTAATCGACAAATTATAAACCTCAGGCTCAAATGGTAACTGTACTATTGCACTATTGTGCAAATAAATATAAAACCACCCATGGATGTGGTAGGTTTTATGTCTCTCACAATTCTAAACTTACACTCTTATGCCACTGATGCACTAAATACTTGTAAACATGTTTTGTACTGTTTTAAACATTTTCCAATGATCTTCAAGCTTTCTTTACAATATTTTATATTTATATATTTACGTAAAACATGATCGTGGATAAATTACGTCTTGCTTGCTACTTTCCCATGTTGTTCCAACGTTGCCACCATTTAAAAATAATTTGAAACAATATTTAGTGTTAGTGTACGTAAAATTAGTTTATAATTCATTAAATAGTATGCATGTAAATTGCTTTGTTACGTTAGGAAATGGGAAGTTGGTTTACGTCCATTTTTTAAGCATTTGGGAATAAATAATATGCATGTAAATTGTTTTCTTTAGTTAGAAAATAGCAAGTTAGTTAACGTCCTTTTTTTTTTTTTTTTTTTGCATTTGGAAATTTATTCCCAAAGTTGATGACGCCGACTGCAGAGCCATCTACCGGAGGCTGTATTAACCATTACGGCAATTCCCGCAACTCGCGCATGCGCACTGCGATTCTGTGGAACTTAGAAAAATTCGTCTGAGACATATAACCGACTTTTTAATTTGAACTGGAGTAAGTGATCGATAAATAGTGGACTTTTTCCAATGTACACGAACAAATTAATATATTTGGTAACTATTTCACAGGGATCAGATGGGATGCCACGGCTGGTACAGTCATCTACAATTGGTAACGTAACTACGTTATATGGCGCCGTAGCTCAATCCCGGTGGCGCCTTTGGTCGTTGTAGCAGAATTTAAAAGTAAAAAAAAACAAATGCAAATTGCGAGGCGCAAGGCACACATCCCGGTCAGCCATCGGTTCTCTATGGTCAGCCATTACGTTATTAATGAATTTTATCTGTCCTTGAAACAACGAAAATGCTTTTGAAATGTTGTGCACCAAGGCTGCAAGAATTATATTGGAAGAGGCAAACCACTTTTCTGCTTCACTCGAGAACTTAACAGGTATTTATTTGTATTATATGAATATTATATATATTCAAAATATTATTTTAAAAAATCTGTGTAACAGTTCAGACATTTTGAAACATTCATTTACAATATATGTATATTTCGAAAGTTGAAATATTTGAGTTAAAATTACTTGTTTTGGTATTTAAAAATAAGTTTTTGTTTAATTCGTATATGCCATATTTAATATTAAATATAAAAATACGTTAATATTAAAATTATTCATATTCATATATTAATCATTTTTTAAGATGAATCTATTTTCAACGATAATTTGCTGGGAAAAGATAACATTTTAAGATAATTGTAATGATATATTTTAAAATTAATTATATATATTGTAATGATATATTTTAAAATGAATTATATGTATTTTAATATTATATTTTTAAATAATTATATATTTAAAAATTGGTAATATATATAAAGCTTTCAATGTGACAATTTGAGTACATGGATACATATATTTAATAATTGTAAAAAATATGTTATGAGTTTCATTGCAAAACTTCAATGCTAGTACGTTGTAACACAAATGATCTTTAACAAATTTCAGGTGCTCGAAATGGCTAAGATTTTGCAGTCTGGAAGACAGATATAAGACTGCTGCAAGTGTCCCCAGAGAGAAAGGCTGTGTGTGGATCAT
Source organism: Diploptera punctata (assembly GCA_030220185.1). Classification (NCBI taxonomy): domain Eukaryota; kingdom Metazoa; phylum Arthropoda; class Insecta; order Blattodea; family Blaberidae; genus Diploptera; species Diploptera punctata. The sequence goes on from JASPKZ010001915.1 coordinate 4,724, forward strand.
TTCGTGGAGACTGCAATGAACAGGATATGTGGCACAAATAGGGAATGAAAGAGGGGCAATGAAGCTTCTTTGTAGGAAAACAAGTGGGAAAACTCCCAGTTGGTAGACCAAGAATGAGGTGGGAGAATAACATTAACCTAGATTTGAGGGAAGTAGATTATTCAGGAGATGATTGGAAAACATTAGTCCACGTGCCCGTGAACCAATCAGTTCGATAGTGCTAGTGATGTAATTAACTTCTTGTTCAGTGTTCCATTCCATCTTTTTCTTTTCTAACTGGGACTGCACATGGCCTCAATATAGTTCGATTGGCTGATGTTTCCATTAAGCACAGTGAGAATTTTTGGCTCAACTGCACTTCTACTAGCGCTTGATTTTTCAGTTATATTGTTGTAAACTATAGCTCTTCTTCTGTATTTACTAACATTATTTAATATTTTAAACTCTTTCAAACAATTTTTATAATTTTGAAGTATTTATTTAAATATGCAAATCACAATATTATGAACTGTTAGTCAATATTGTGATGCTAACTGCTATTTTCTCCACAGAGTATATTCCTTAGTCTATGATTTTTCTATTGCTGTTTTGGGTTATCGCTGGTTGGATCAGCGTTAGGGAGTGATAAGTAAGTGTACACCCATTTTTAATAAATGTTTGGTAATTTTAATATTATTAATATATTTTTTAACATAGATTTGGGGATTTATTGCATATATTGGTCATTTAAATTTCATAGCGACGGATAGTAATCGAGGATGATAATCGATTGTGGGTTATTGCTGGCTCTATAAATTCTGGCGCATGCGCACTGTTGTTCTATAGGACTTTGAAAATATTTCACGCTAGTTTAAGTGCAGTTTTTCCTAATTTTTTCTATGTCCCAGGTAGAAACCTACCACGCACATGCACCAACAGGTTATATTTTAAAATTGTTTCCCACTATTTACAATAAATTTTACAATTTTAAGTAACGATTATTTCAACATATTTTTCTATGATATTTAACTATATATGTAACATGAAGACGTGGCAGCCATATTGATTTGAACGAATATTCTATACAACAGTGCAGCCAATATAGAATATGAACTTTAGAATTTCAGAACTTACTATTTATTTTTGGGCATTGCATTCTTTCATAGGTTACAGTGCTTAAATTGCATTAGGTTAACTTTAAGGTTTGTTAAATAGCATGTATAATGTTGGCTGCATCGCATTATTCCATAGAGTAAACCGCTTTGCGTTTGTTGGTGCATGTGCAAGGTGTCTGCCTGGGACTTAGAAAAAAATTCTCACTGCGCTTAATGGAAACATTATCCGTTCGATCTGCCTGCACATTCATTACACTAAATTACCATGTATAAATGTAAAGACATTGTAAGAAATAAATATTCTCGTAGTGTAACAAGTAAATTATATTTAAATTCCTTATTATATTAATGTGTCATATTTAGTAATTGTATAATCTTGATTAATGCAAGGATGCATTTTCTGAATAATTCAGTGCTAGAATGAAATACTTTTGTTACTTAAAGTTGTTGTTGTTGTTACTTAAAGTTTATTTGATTAAACAGTTAGGTTTCATAAGTAACTAGCACTTATTTCTTCACTTACTTCAATAACAGCGAAGGGACTAGCATCAAAAACTATGGTAAATTTAACCGAGAGTGGAATTATTTTTGTGTAAACAAAATGGTTGCAGATTGCCCATTGTGGACAATTTTATTTTGACATTTGATTATGAGCTAGGTTCACTGATCATAATTTTCAATACTTTGTATTTAACATTTATTGTTAACACAATGAGGTTATGTATTAATTATTTTTAAATAATAATATAAGTACCTTGTTTTAATCCATCTTCCTGAATTTGAATTGATTTTTATTCAAGAAATGAAATCATGAAGACCTTTCAAAACATGTTTCATCTTCAAGCAGAAAACGAAATGTGTTTTGAAAGGCATTTGGTACCAAATTACGTGCCGAAGATGAAACATAAGTTCTGAAAGGCTTTATGATTTTAAAATTTAATGAAGTTTTTGGAATAAAAATAAATTTTCATTGAGGAAGACATAAAAAAGTACTTATTATTTTATCACAATTAATACAAAATCATAATTTCTGCTAAGATTTTAAATAAATCCATGTCACTGAAAAGTAAAAAAAAAAAAATTGCATGTTGGACATAAAATGACATCCAAAATTTGCTTATAATGTAATCATTTTACATTGTTGAATTAATATTTTCAACTTGAAGCCTCGTATTATAAACTACGCTATTACTTATGATATAATTATTATTTGTAGAAATTGTGTAGGAAAGAAGTTAAAGTTAAGTGAGATAAAGCCATAGTTTACATCACATTCCATCTAGCTCATGTACACATCAGACTGCCTTCGTGGTCATAGAAATGTCGTTGCTTTAACATTGCTGCTTTAGTGCTGCTCTTCCGATTAAGTTCCAGTTGTAATGTAAAAAAAACAAGATGTAACTGTGTTTTCATTGGTCGAATAACTATTTTATCTTTGAGCATGTAAGAAAATATAGTTCCCTTTATAACACTTGAAATAAAGAAAATAAAAGTATTATCTAGCACATGTATATATAATAATTTATATTGGAAAATTTTAAAATTGTAATTAATCATATGAACATTGTTATATTGTTACGCATGCAGAATACGTTGGAATTTCAGTTGTTTAAAATGGCCGGTTCTATATAATAATAAAATTATTTACAAACAGTTCAGTGAAAATTGTGCTACATTAGTTCTTTGAGGTTGTGATAACAGAATTTACAGGTGAGTCAGCATAGGGCATATATTTTGCTCGTAATGAAATTTTAAATAAGATTTGTTGACATCATGGAAAAGGCATAAAGAACAGATTAGGTAAGCACATAGACCAAATATACTATCTGCTATTAAAGTGCTCCTCGTCAAAACAAAACCATGTGACCTGCTCGCTTTTCATTGGTTATTGACACCGACATACAATGTAGAAGCAATAAGTATACAGAAAAGTAGTTACCTCCATTAAATTAAAAATACATCGTCTGAAAATACTTGTTATTCTTCTTAAATGACAATAATAATATTCAAAACACAGAAAATATTCTAAAATATATCTAGTCAATAATGACAACTTAAAATAGTTCAGTACATATGGATGATATATTGGAGTCATGCTTTAGTCAACAACATGGCTGAAAGTGTTGAGTCTTCTGTTGCCATCTAAAATTGTAAAACAAAGTCTGGCAAACCTTCGACTAGTGGTAAAAAAAAAAACTTATTTTAAATGTATTTCACAACTTTAGTGAAAAGTATGTAGAAACTTTGAGGAAAAGTTATAGTGAATTTAACATGTGATGTTACCGGTGTGTGTCATGTGTAAGTATAATAGTGCTCGGAAAGAAAAAAACACGTAGTAAGGTTGTAACTCCCAGTAAAAAAAGGAAGTGTGTGCAATATGCTTTCGATAAGTGTGATGAATTTGTGGCAAATGCAAGTTGAGTTATAGTGCATAATTTATTTTTCAAAAATGAATTATATACTTCACACATGTGCTCCCCTTCAATATGACAGTAATTGTGGAGCATTTGTTTATGTTCTGATCAATCTAACAGCGGATAAGGTATATATAATTTTTAGTCATAAATAAATAAAGAAGAAATGTAAGTTCCTAATTATTGGTACAATTTTACCTTATTTCCTATAATATACAATGATGCCTAAAATCAATGTTTATATTGATGACAGTTCCGTTCACATTTAAGTCATATGGCAGGTGAAGTGGCAGCATGGTTATCACAATAGATAATGGTGGTGAAGTAATATCTTATGCAAGTTTGTTTGCATTACGACTGGAACTTAGCACAGAACTCATGTCGTTAACAATTTGATTTTAGAACAATCAGAATAGGTTTATTAATTTATTATTGTACAATGTTTTTTTATATATACTGTATACTGTATTGCATAAAATGTGTGAGAGAAGTGTAGAGTAAGCCAAATGTATGTTTGTGGAAGAGCTCATAATGCATTTTTCTTAATTTGAAATGAATAAATATAATTTAACACATTTTCTTTACATTTCATTCACCATTATTTCCCATTCCATTTTCCCTGTAATATAAATGCATATGTATAAATATATATATATATATATACAGGGCAAGTCAAAATGTTGTGCAGGTTTTCAGAAATTTATTATGTGAAATGTAATGAACATATAATATTGTGAGACATATTGTATGAAAGGTAAACTCTCAAAGTTTTTTTTTAAATATTCACAGATGTTCTATGTGAGCGCTTTTTGTTACACGACAGATGTCAAGCCGATATTCAATCACCTGCCAAACTTTCTGTAGCAGTCCGCGGTCGATATCAGCAATGGCTGCTGTGATGCGGGCACGCAGTTCATGCAGTGTTGTTGGAAGTGGTGGTACGTAAACATGATCCTTTACAAGACCCCACATGAAGAAATCACACGGGGTTAGATCTGGTGAACGAGGTGGCCAATGAATGAGTTGTTGATCACCCTGAGATGCACGGCCTATCCAGCGTTGTGGTAAAGCCGTATTCAAATGGTCTCGAACACTGCCATGGTAATGTGGAGGGGCACCATCCAACTGCAGAATGAAATCTGGACTATCCGCTTCAAGCTGCGGAAGGAGCCATTGTTGTAGCATATCAAGGAAAACATGTCCGTTCACAGTACGTTCATGAAAGAAAAAGGGCCCCAAAACCTTTGCATGGGAAATGGCACAAAAGACATTCACTTTCGGAGAATCGCGTTGATGTTCCAGAGTTGCATGGGGGTTACCAGTTCCCCAAATCCTTACATTGTGTCTATTCACTTTTCCTGAAAGGTGGAAAGTCGCTTCATCACTGTAAACTACCCTCTCATGGAACTCATTCTCTTCCATTAATGCGAGAAAATCAACACAGAAGGACGCTCGCAAAGCATAATCGGCGGGTTTTAAGGCTTGAACCAGTTGCAAGTGGTAGGGTTTCATCTGTAAACGTTTCCGGAGAATCAGCCATACAGTTTTTTGTGGTAGTTGAAGTTCTGTCGCTCCCCGGTAGGTGGATTTCTGTGGACTCCGCACGAAGCATGTGCGAACGCGTTCGACTGTCTCTTCACTCGTCGACGGACGGCCAGTCGATTTTCGTTTACAGATACAGCCTGAATCCCTAAATTGTGTGTACCACTTACGAATGGATCTCCCATCCGGCGGGTCTTTATCGTATCTGGTACGGAAATGTCGTTGAACACTAGTCACAGAGTTGTTTACATGGTAATCAAGCACACAGAAAGACTTCTGATCCCCAGTCAACGCCATTTTCCTTTACTGCTCTGCTGTTGACATCTGGCGGGTGAACGCGGAACTTTAGAAGTGGACAACTAAACTTTGAGAGTTTACCTTTCATACAATATGTCTCACGATATTATATGTTCATTACATTTCACATAACAAATTTCTGAAAACCTGCACAACATTTTGACTTGCCCTGTATATATATTATATATATATATACATTATATATAATAAAAAAGTGGCTGGTTACATGTAATTTAATAATTCGACGTTTGAGGGCGCTGTTGTACAATGTAATTTCAAATTTGGCCAACAGATGGCGCTCTTTTTCATCTACCTGCTTCGTAATTTCTGACACCAGATGGCGCTGTTTTTCATATACCTGTTTCATAATATCTGACAGCAGAGGTGCTGTAGTAGTATAGTTCTTCTTCTTTTTCCGTATAGTACCAGGTACCAGGACATGATATTAGATGTCACTAGGCTACTTCTACACTAGCACCTCTTGTGGCACATACGCAAAACTCACTCACCGTGGCATCCCGTCATAATCCCTGACTATTTCACTGCATACCGAATCATTAGCGGGGTCACGGCATCCATTGAGCCACAGTATTCTGTTTTAATCGGTGTACATTTATTGGAATATCGCCGTTTTTCTTGTTCATCATCGACAAGGTATTGTATCAAATCTGTTGCTATCTTCCAGTTTCATTAATCTGTGGAAATAAATTATATGTACACATGCCACGTCCTTTAATATGCGTTTATATTTTGTAATTTCTTTTACTTGCTAATCGTATATTCGTTTAAGAGGATGTATATACACTTCGAAAAAAAATCATGATTAACTGGTTGGTTAATCCCTAATTGGAACAGCCACTGTTAAAGGTGATTTCAGCTTATCTTTGTTCTAAGAAATTCAGTTATGTAATTATTTTAAACTTAACTCTCAATACCATAACCTATCAACATACCAGTAGACATGTACTTCAATAATGGCATAAATATATTTTATAATAGCATTTTGTCTATTTTAGCGATTTCTCCGAGGGATCCATGCAATACAACTTTCTTTTGTGCATTTGGAACTTTTTTCATCATGTTATGTGTAGTTAGCCTGAAGTTTCTATTAGGCCACTTAATTTTTAAAATATATGTTGCGTTGAGGTTGTTTTTACTAACATTTCCTGTTATCCTAAACGTTTTGTAAAATATGCTTCATAGAATGTTGTTTACAGTTCTTAAATAATAGAAAATGTGGGAATTCTAACCCAGCATAAGATTAAATAAAAAACCGAAAGACACATTATATTGCTGCATATTGTAATAATTATCTGATATATATATATATATATATATATATATATATATGGATATGCTTTCCTTCAGGTCGGTAGAAAATTTTTCTAAGTTCTATAGAATCGCAGTGCGCATGCGCTAGTGCTCCAATTATCCCAGGTAGATAAATGCAACCTCCAGCAGTTGGCGGTATATATATGTGAAATCAGTATGACCAACATTGACACAAAATTCCCAGAACTTGTCTAAAAATGTATAATTTATTTTACGTATCAAATCACATTTAAAAAGCAAAGGAACCTAAAAGCTAACCAAAGCTAAATCAATTACTGTAACACAAATCAATTACTCTAACGTAGGTGAAATACAGGGAACGTCGAATCACATTTAAAAAGCAAGTTCGGGTTGTTGATGGTGGCAACGCTGGAACAACATTGGAAGTGGAGGGAAAAAGACAAAGAGTAGGAAGTAAGTAATGTAGCACGACCATGTTTAAACGCAAATATATAAATATGAAAAAAAACTCGTTGGAACATTGGAAGATGTTTAAAATGTGTTAAAAAGTGTTGCAAAATGTTTTAAAAGTGTTTAAGAGTGTTTAGTGCATCAGTGGAATAAGATATAAAATTGAAAAAATTTTCGGACGTGAAGGAAAGCACAGCCATTTATTTCGAAGGTTGGTCAAACTGATTCCACAGCCATGTGCTGCCATCTAGCGACAGATCTATAAACTCTCTGTAAGACTTCAAAGATATGTGGTACCACTTAGCAACAACTCTATAAATTCATGCACATGCCCACTGTTATTCTGTACGACATAGACAATGTATTGGGAAAGCTAAACTGCTATTTTCCTGGGCCCAACTTCTTACTTCATTTCGAGGTATTTCCATGATTCCTTGTGGGGAAAAAAAAATCATATATATAATATATGGCTGTGCTTTCCTTCAGGTCCGAAAAATTTTTCAATTTTATATCTTATTCCACTGGACATATATATACCGCCAACTGCTGGAGGTTGCATTTATCTACCTGGGATAATTGGAGCACTAGCACATGCGCATTGCGATTCTATAGAACTTAGAAGAATTTTCTACCGATCTGAAGGAAAGCATATCCAAATAAATTCCCAAACGTTCATTATAAATGGTTGTACACTAACTTCTCCACCAGCATTGTGCAGGTCTCACATCCACATGTTTCAATAACAGATATGGAGAATGATCCAGCCAATATAGGGGTGACACATAGTCAGATTGTTGGATCTCCTCCAGTTATGTACCCGGAGCTGCTATTTATTGTAGTCACCCAAGTTCCTCACAATTCGGGGTGGGCAGCAGTTCCATGCTGACTGTAATTCCATGAGGAATTATCTTCTCCATGGAGACTCATACCAGCACATGTCCCATATCCCTGCACCAAGGCATCATGCCTTAAACATCATGGCTTTATCATAACCTTACATTGAGAAAAATTGATTGTATTTTAATGATGTAATTGACATTTTCAGATAAATTGATTACACTGAATTACTAGTTAGCTATTGAACACCAAGATCTTTAAAACATGGAACCAGGACTGCAAGTAAGTTACTTTGTAATATTATTCATAAATATGTCTTAATACACAGACCAGTTCTCCATAACCAATGTTAATACAACTAAAGAGAAAACTGTTTGTTTGTTCTGAGATCTGAATTCATGACATTTACTTTTGCGATTAAACAAAGATAGGTTTATTAAAATTCATCGGAGAACATATTGTTTAAACAACTCACCTCATAGGATTCATGCATCCATGATATCGCGATCTCAAACATAATCATGTTCATCTTCAGCCGAATCGGAGTTATGGCTGAAGATGAACATGATTATGTTTAAAATCGCGATATCATGGAAGCATAAATCCTATGAGGTGAGTTGTTTAAAGAATATGTTCTCCGATGAATTTTAATGATTATACCTCATAATGTTTATTTCCCAACATTAATTAAAATATAAAGATAGGTTTGTTTTTACCCTACAAGTTACCTGAAGAGTGCCACCATATAAAGTTGCAGGTTATAGATTCAAATCCTAGTTGATGCAGAAATTTGTCTCTGTAGGTGTGTTTTATTTAATTTCATATAATAAAGGTGTCTCATAACACGGGCCTTAGAATTAAATTTATTTTTTCTCCAGCACAAGGTTCATCAAGTCTCGAAACCTAATATTGGTGAGCTAAATTCGAATATGTTAACAGTTTTTTTTTTGTATTACATAAGGTTTGTTATGGCATGCTGAAATAAAATATTTATTACTTTTTACGTTATATGTAATATCCATTATCCTTTAAATTCTTGTATAACCTACAGAGGCTTGATATAATATTATTTGTACAGTTAGAACAATTTAAAATAAATAAAAAACTAGTAATATACCTTAAGATCTAATTGAATGGTGAATTGTCTGCTGTTTGTGCTACTGCCAGGGATTTTCTGTTGCCAATCACCAACGAAAATAGTAGGCAATCTTGAAGGCATCCCATCAACCCTGGTATCTCATTTCCATCTCTTTTATGACTTTATGACAAGATTCTTCACTTAGTGCTCTGTGAAATATTGAAGATGAGAGTGAAGGAAGTGTCACTTCAAGTTCGTATTACATCCCAGTGCCCTGAACTTTTCGAGCATGGTTTTACACTTTTCTCACATTGGTCAACTTTGGCATTACACCAGGCAATTCTCGATGGCATCCTTGTATGTTTCCAAAGTTTGTAGTTCCATGTCAGACATGCAGTTTTTAAAAGTAACAAGTTTGTGAATCTGTGACAATGAAAAGTCTTCCTTCACTTTTGCCTCCGACAGTAACAGAATTTTTTAGCAATATATTGGTAACAAGGGGCATTTTTGTCCAAAATTTTAACAAACTGCTTCATTAATCCTAGTTTTGTGTGCAAAGGAGGTAGCAATATTTTTTTCAGAATAAACTAATGTGTGATTTATTACATTTTTTGTTCTTGGCACCAGTTGTTTTCTTCTCAGCCAATTTGTAACTTTCCAGTGTCTTTCCCTGTCCCCAGAGTCTCAATCACACGAAAAACACAGTAATTTCATGTATCCTCTTTGTTGCCCCAAGAAAATACCGCACACTTTAAGATCACAGCACACGTACCACTTGTTACATATTATTTTATTTCTTCTAGAATAGTACACTTGTTTGTATGTGTATACTGAATGAACTCCTGGCTAATTTATTCCCATTATCCAGAAGAATCCCTTTAGACTTCTTTTGCTAGAGACAATAAATATATGCCAATCTGCCGGTTTGTAAACTGTTCCTGAGGAACCATTCAAGCCAGGGATAGAACAACAGTACACAACTTCCCTCTCTTTACGAAATACTTCTTAAATTCTTCTTCATGATTTCTATACCAATAAATAGTTGTACACCAGCAGTTTAAAGATTGTCTTCTTTAAATCTCGTGATAAGAGTTAACTTCTTTTTTGTAAGACCCAAATCACTTGCCAAATTGTTTAATTTTGGTAAATTGATAAGATGCGGTTAGTTTTCTTTTGATTGTTGGGAGAAATTGAAATTATTTTCTGTGCTGGAAGAGTGCTGGTACTACTCGCTTGTAGTGTTGTTGTGGTATTGGAATTCTAATATCTGGCCATGTGCTGGCAGCTTATTGCTTCCGCAGTTTTTCACCGGAAATGGGGTAATGTAACCAGGATAGGGTCATAGGATAAACCTACCTTCAGTTAATCACAATGACAAACTAGTATGAATAAAATCAGTGATTATATTGTAAAATTGTATTATATTTTAAGTGTTCACGTATTTTAATACTTCACATATATACTGCATATAAGTAGTGGACTGCATGCTCTCATTTTTTATGTTAAAAATGGAATTGTGCATAAAATGTACATGATACACAAAAACTAGCAACAGACGCATTATCAAGGTATTTGACTAATTTGCATTAATATGTCTCATGCAGGAAAGTCTTCGAGGCCTGTATGTTTGATGTCGATAAATTTCAAGGATTATAAACAAATCCAGAAGAAAATTAGGAGGTAGGGCACTTATAGTCCCTAGTGCTTAATAAGGGTATTTGATATTGAACATTGTTACTGATACGTAAAGATGTGAATGTTTGGTAATAATGTTACAAAAATCAATATAATTGTCAAATATTACCAATCACATAAAGTTGGACAGGAAATTGGCCGATGTTTATTCACAAAATGAAAATATTTTCATGAATAACTTAATGACTTGAAATCAGTACATGGAAACATATTTTTATGTGAAATACTCATGTAAACAATGAAAAAAAGCCATTTTAAATTTAATTTACTGAACTTGAAAACTACCATTTTGATGACTATATCTTATCACTTTGGACATTTTATTTTTCATCTCTTCTCTACCTTTCGCATTGAGATGGAGGCTAAACAATATTGAGACTCTCACAATCCATCACAGTTACTCACAAAACTGTAGATTCAACAATAATATTATACCTTTCTGATTATTCCTATATGTCACCACCTCTTACATCACTGGGAATGCTAAATCTCATTGGAACCAAAAAAAATAAAAAAATCATCCGGTCATCATCCTTCGCCAGTCTGGAAAGCAATGGGAAGCTACCACTCCTATAATCCCCTGGTAAAGCTGCAAAGCATGCCTTCAGGCAGAGTTACTATGGATGGATAATTATTTTTAGTTTCTGATATTGTATTTTCCGCTACATAGTCACTTCAAATCCAACATGAGGTTGAGTTTTTTATTAGACAAAATTACTCGTGATTTCTTTCAGGAAAACAGCTGTTGTTGGATTACTTTTGATAATACATACATACATATATATACATACATATAAACATGCACACAGATTGTCTAAATCATTTTTGAAGGGAAAAAATTTATGGGTAAAGGATAGTACGAGATAGGATAGCACAAGTGGTTACTTTCTTTTGAATGAAATTATTTCTCTACATTGTGTGAAAATATTGCACATGAATTCTGAGAAGCTTATATTTGATATGATGATATATTGTAAGTTTCATGTTACAGGATGTCAAAGTTGAAATAAAATCAGAAGAACAGACCGATTATCCTGATATTGAACATGAAACGTTTCCAGCTCTCGGCAAAACCAAACTTGAGGTAATGTTTTTGTTGGTATTTCAGAATTGGAGAGTGAAACTAATGGATCCTTGTATTAGTGACAGTTACAACAGTGCTCATACATGTAGTAACTCCACAGAATTTGTTATTCAAACATGATATAATTTCAGTCGGAATAGTAAAAAATTCCAGCCTATAGTAACTGTTGTAAAATAAGCGTAATTCTTTAACAACATAATTTGGGGTTTGATTTTGCTAATTTGTGGAATGTATCTTTCTTTTTTTAATTAAATAGTATGCATCCAAATTCATTGTGAGGAGTAACATGGTCACCATTAGAGAGATTGTAAAATTTTGCCTTTTGTTTATATGCCAGATTTTTATTTATTTTTTATTGAGATTGTATTTATCATTGTGATTCATTGACATATATTATGGTTTGTTGTAAAAAAAAATGAATATTGCAACTGCTGGAGTGATTTTTAAATTTTTTCTTCGTGTTAGCCTTCACTCTAATGGTCTGATGTTCAAACTGAACCTTACATTTGTAAGTTTGGTAATTCCATTACAGTCATTGGGTAGTAGGAGGTTAAGGCTCTCACCTTTCTAGACAATCGGCTCAAAATTTCTTCTGGGTTGTCAGCCTTGCATGATGGCCGCCTTTACTTTCAAATCTTTATAGGATGAAGAAGGCCTACAATTCATTAGTGTTAATAAGCTGTTAGTTTATGTTGACGATGTAGTGTTATTACTCTATTGAGTAATTGTGACAGAAATTTAATATCAATGAAACTAATTACATAGTCTCATATAGAAGTGGATTATACAGGGTGTTTCGAAATTCAATGCTCAAACTGCTAGGTATGATGCAGAAGGCAAAAACAAATATTTTTGTTAAATAACCATGTGTCGGAAATTCGTACGTATTGAGTACTGAGCATGCGAAGATAGTACGAGAGTGAAGGAGATATTAAATGAGCAATTATTTTTACAAATCCATTACACTAAATACTGTACTTGATTTGAAGTGTGCAGTGCGTTGTGATGCCATATTTCGACACTGAGTAAGTAAACAGCACTAGTAACTGAGCATCAACATGGAACGCTACTCATGGAGAGAACTGCGAGACATGCACTTTGTCTATGGTGCAGCTGAGGGTAATAGTCGGCAAGCCCAGAGAATGTACCGCGTATGTTACGCTGCACGAAGATGTCCGGATTATCGTTACATTTACTTCAATCCACGATCGACTAGCACATTGGTGGTAAGCAGGCAGACCACGTACTGTTCGTACACCTAAACGTTGCTGTTATGCAATCCAGAGACAAGTACATGAGCAATTGCTTCTGAGCTCGGTGTTCACCATAGTTTGTATGGAGAGTGTTGCATGAACAGCAACTTCATCCTTTTTGTCTATTGAGAGTGCAGGCCATGGGACCAGATGACTACCCACATCGTTCTTCAATTTGTACGCTGGTTTCTGCAACAAACTAATGAAGACCCTCTGGCATCCTGAAGTTGTGATGTTTTCAGATGAGGCTCAATTTACTAGAGATGGTATGTAACAATTCACACAACTCTCATGTATGGTCAGATGACAATTAGCGTACTACAGTTTTGAGGGGTCATCAGAGGAAGATTTGCTGTAAACATTTGGGCCGGTATCGTATGAGACTACTTGCTTGGGCCCTATATGTTGCCTCCTCGACTCAGGTGGCCAATGTACAGACTGTTCTTAGAAGTTCACCTGCCGACTTTACTGGAGGATGTACCTCTCACATATCAGGAGGAGGATTTGGTTTCAACATGATGGGGCCCCATCTCACTTTGCCGACCCAGTGTGTGCCGCATTAAACAACACTTTTGGGAATAGGTGGATCGGCCGGGGTGGACCTGTAAATTGGCCTGCAAGATCCCCGGACCTCACTCCATTGGATTTCTTTCTTTGGGGCTACATGAAGACCCAAGTATACTCTTCCCCTGTTGAATCTGAGATGGAGCTCGTAGCAGCAAGAATTCTTGCAGTGGCAACAAACTTACAGAACACGCCACACATTTTCACAGCGGACAAGGGACTCTCTACTACGTCGGGTACCGGCTCTGTAACGAGGTAATGGGTGCTCATTTCGAACATTTATTGTAAACTTTGTCAGGGCATTAAAGTAATGTAATCATTGTAACATTGTTTTATTTGAATTACACCTAATTACATCCTTACTTCCTTACTCAATGTTGAAAAGTATGACATCCACAACATTTACGTACTTCAAATACATTTAGTGTACCGGTTTAAAAGAAATTGGTTTTTTTTTGTATCTCCTTCTGCACTCCCGTATTACTTTCGCATGCTCCGTACTCAATACGTACGAATTTCCGACACATGGTTATTTAACAAAATATATTTGTTTTTGCCTTCTGCATAATAACTAGCAGTTTGAGCATTAAATTTCGAAACACCCTGTATAATGTGAATGATTCAATTAATGACAGTTGAGGGAAATTTTGAAGAAAAGGCTGAATTCAAATGCCTAGGAACAATAATTACAAACAGGGGTCAGGTGCACTAACAAATTAAACATAAGCTCAATTCTGGGAATGTATGCTATTTGTATTAGAGAAACTCTTGTCTTGTCACCTTCTCTCTCAAAAAAGCATTATAACTGACAATATGTAAAACTGTTATTCTCTCAGTTAAGTTATATGGCATATGGATAATTGAATCTTACTTTAAAAGAGGTGAAAGATTATGAACATAAAGTTGTAGGACATTTTTTGGACCAAAGAGAAATGAATAGACAGATGTATTGAAGACTACTATCAGTGTTTTTCAATTTTTACTGTTGGACCTTATAAAACAGTCATCCTCAACTATAATAATTTCTGTTATATCTAAGTGTCACACTGTAAAATTGTAGGCCTTTCAAGAAATGCTTCAATCCTCAGGAAACTTATGGTGTGCGAAAATATTTTATTTATTTCATACAGAGGGCTTTAGTTGTTGGGCTTGTTCTCATTTAGAATATTTTTATTTTTCTCTTTCCTTATAATTTCAATATCTTCCGGGTATTGATTTTTTGTCTATTGTTCTCTTTTGTGGATTATTGATATTGTTTTATATCTATGTTGTTGAATCTATTCATTCACCGGTTTCTGAAGTGTGTTCAGCAAAACTTGATTTTCTTTCTCTCTTAATGAAGTTTGGGAAATGTTCATTAAATCTTATTTTAAACGTCCTGAAGCAGAGAAATATAAATATGCTAAAATGAGAACATGCCCAACAACTACAGCCCTCTGTATGAATATACAAATAATTTCAGTACCATAATTATTCCTGAGGATGAAGAATGTCTTTAAAGGCCTAGAATTTTAAAAGTGTGAAGATGTTTATGACAGAAGTTATTATAGTGAGACGACTCTTTTGATAAGGTACACATTTTAAA
>JASPKZ010001916.1:0-96457 GCA_030220185.1 Diploptera punctata
ACCTTCTGTGGTGCAGCGTTAACATTTGTTTATGCAATTGAACTAAAGGGATGGGCGACCACCAATTAGTACTGGTCAGATTGCTGGGATATAGACTGATCTGGTATTTCTTCCTTTTTTCGTAGCAGATCCCTCTTTTTTTTACTTTCCTATCCAGTCTCCCTTGACTGACCTCTTGTTTTCTTCGACCCTGATGGTATTAGAGTATTTGGGGCAGAAGAGTTCATTTCTGTCTTTCCTATATCTCTTTCTATACCTCGATGGTATTCAATGCCCACATAAGCTTCATGTATATGCAGCCCCAATGCAACTTATACACCATAATTATGCAAAGGATTCATGTCATCAGGTGCATCTGGATACATGTAATGAAGAATGAATGAATGAATGAAGGTGTAGACCAAAATTCAACAGATGTAAGGATGGTTGAAGATGACAGGGATGCCTCTTGAAACTGCAGTTCTGTGCTTGAAGATCGTAGAGTGAAAATCACAAATTTTACAAAAACAATGGGGATAATTAACAGTATAATGAAACCATCTTTATTACAGAAGAACACAAGATTACGGCTTTATAAGGTTCTCGCAAGACCAGTATTAAGATATGGTAGTGAAGCATGGACAATACGAAGAAGAGATGAAAGCCAAATAACAGCAAATGAGATGTGATTTATGCGCCGAACAGCAGGCCATAAAAGAAATGAGGAAATTATGAAAGAGTTGGATGTAGAACACATTCTTCACCATATTCAAAACTACCAGAACAACTGGAAGCCCATCTTCAACGAATGCCATCTTCATAGAATTCCAAAAGCCATATTTTGCTACTGCCCTCCCAAGGCAAAGATGTGGATGGGACGTCCAAAAAAAGCGCTGGATGGAAAATTCCTCTTTGAGACCATAACAGGCTACACGGCCTAATACTTGCATGGATGATGATGATGATGATGATGATGAAGATCGTTAGAGTATGAGGAAAGATTTCATGACTCACTCTTTATTAGTTTTTACCTTTAAAACCTCGTAATTTTATTTCGCATATTTAATTTATGAAATGTTTATAAAATCACACCCAAAATTTTAGTCATCCTCAACTAAAATATAGGTCGAATATTTTAAAACAAATAAAATAGTATATTATACTTTTTAAAATTATTTTTCACTGAGAGTAATTAATATTCATAATTACAGAGAAATAAAATAGTGTTACTTCATACAAATTTTGAATAGGATGAATGACTTTGCCAAAGGTCTTTCAGAAACTTATTCCAACTTCAGCTATTGTCCAAATTTTCATCTTCAACTAAAACATAATTTGAAGACCTTTTGGAAATGTGTTCTATATATTCAGCTATTGTGTAAGTATTGAATACTTGAACAACAACTAAAGATGGAACATTTCTGAAACGAACTCTATAGGAATTAACATTATAAGGTATAAATTAGATTTAAGAAAAAACTTTATCATCACTTCACCTTACACTCCATTTTCTATACATGGATGACGGAATATGAGGTAATAAAAAAAAATTGTTCATAAATTTCTGAAAGGTCTTCAACTTAAGTTTCAGTTAACTTAGGTTTATTGTAATTTTAACCATTTATATGATTATCTAAACGGTGGTTCAAATCTTAATTTGTCCTTCAGTGTGAGTGATAAATTTAAAATAAGAAAAATATTGAAATTCATCGGAGAACATTTTTTGAGAACTCACCTCATAAATTTTGTGTTTTTCACAAAACCATGGTTTCAAACATAACCATGTTCATCTTCGGCCACAACTCCGACTGAAGAGATTCTTCAGTCGTCAACTCTTCTATTGTCACCACGGCCAAAGAATCTCATCATGTCGGAGTTGTGGCTAAAGATGGACGTGATTACATTTGAAACCATGGTGTCGTGAAAAACACAAAATTTATGAGGTGAGTTGTCAAAAACTGTTCTCCGATGAATTTCAATGATTATACCTCATAATTAAATATATGTAGGAAATAACACTATGAAGTTTATTTTAATTATATTTGAATTGTATATTTTGACTCACCTCATATTCCTTGATTTTTATGTAGACTAGTTTTGTCGCTTCTGTGCGACATCATCGAGAATGTCTGCATATAAATCAAGAAATATGAGATGAGTCAAAATATACAACTCAAATATAATACCTCATAATGTTTACTCCCAACATTAATTTAATAAAAGAAAAACATATTGAATAGATAAGCTTTACTGGCTATAGTAGTAGGGGTAAATGAATGGATTGATGAAGGAAAAAAACAGATAAAATATATGCTGACTGTGATAAGATATACATAGGGAAACAAAGAGAAACTTGACCATTAGAATGAAAGAAATGAGAAGTAGAAAAATCTGCAGTAGCTGCCCATATCTGGGTAGAGAAGCATAAAATCAATTTGAATGTAAAATTATTAAAACAGTTGGAAAATACAAAAAAAAAAAACATACTGATTGGGAGAAGATCTACATCCAGAAGAACAAAAAAGACAATTATGAATTTTGAAGTTCCCAGGGAAAATGATTTGATTTGCAAGTTCTTCGGTCAACCAAAAGATGGAGTAAGGGTCAACAACATAAAATCCAACAGTATGGACAGTTGATCACTAATTAAATTATTTTTAGTCTGATCATCTTACCTCAATATTAATGTTGATTTGCCCTTGGACATGTTTTGATTATATCATAATCATCATCAGCATCTTGCCCAGACTGGTTAGATTTATGTTGCACACCCTGGATGTCGATGTCAGCTCCATCCTGTGGTTGGCCAAAGAACCTCCAAACAAGGTCACACTCTGTCAGTATTTCAAAATTCATAATTCTGTTTTTGTTCTTCTGAATCAGAACATAAATCTAACCAGTCTGGGCAAGATGCTGATGATGATTATGATATAATTGAAACATGTTCAAGAACAAATCAACATTAATATTGAGGTAAGATGATCAGACTAAAAATAATTTAATTAAAATAACCTCAAAATATCACTTCCTAAAACAAAATAATAAGCTGATGATTGTGTGTATATAAAAAACATTATGAAAATACAATAGGAAATAACACTATAAGGATCTACTTAATAAATAAGTTGAATCTGCCTTCATCTTACCTCATATTTCATTGTTTCTTGCAAGACATGTTTCAAAGCAAAGATGTTTTAAACATGTCTTACAAGAAACAACAAAATATGAGGTTAAAATGAAGGCAAACCTAACTTATTTATTATATTGAAACATGTTCAAATAGAACACAATGATTTATGAGGTATATGATTCCAGATTCACCTTATTATTATCTAATTAATTCATATTTGAGGAGAAAAATTATATGCTCAGACCAGGACTTAACCCGGGACCCTTAGTTCTCTAGACCAAGTGCTCTACCATCTGAGGTACCTGAGCAAGTACGATCTAATGCAAATTTTTCTCTATATACGTTGTAATTTCCCGCCCATCAATGCTATAAGCCTTTGCTTCAATTACAATGTATATAGAGAAAAATTTGCTTTTAGATCTGTACTTGCTCAGGTAGCTCAGATGGTAGAGCACTTGGTCTAGAGAACCAAGGGTCCCGGGTTCAAGTGCCGGTCTGAATGTATAATTTTTCTCTTCAAATTGAGATGTATGAAATTAATAATAAAAACATCGAAAAAAGCCATACTGGCATTTATAATGTAATGTATAATTCCCAAATATGTCTTCTTAATATAGGAGCTGCCATTTGCAAAGAAAGAAGCAAAGGCTTAATAGCATTTGGTGGGCGGGAATTACAACATATATACAGAAAAATTTGTGTTTAGATTGTTACTTTGCTCAGGTAGCTCAGATGGTAGAGCACTTGGTCTAGAGAACTAAGGGTCCTGGGTTCAAGTCCCGGTCTGAGTGTATAATTTTTCTCTTCAAATATGATTTATCCATCATTGAGATGTATGAAATTAATAATAAAAACATCTAATTAATTATCTGTACAAAACTTTAAATCCATGGAAAGAAATTGCAAAAACTAGGTCTGAATGCCGACCATGGTTTCATAACTATTGCTGTGGATTTTCAGTTTTTTGTTGTTATGAAAACAATAAAATATTTTGTAACAGCACTGGTGGCTTGACTTTGTTTCTGCTGTTGTCTGAATATGTTTATAAAGAGTACATACCTCAGGTTCAGGCTGACCAACTATAATGCAGTCCAACCTCACACGCTTTCCTGTCAAACACTGCAATGTCTTTCAGAGGTTAATTGAATGGATGGTTTTATGGGTTCCATGTCACTAGCTAGCTCTGAATCTGACGTTTCTGTTGGCAAACGCCCTTTAACAGAAAACATTGCAAGAACTGGTAGCTTCACCTGCTATATTCTTTGCTGATACAATATAGACTCCAGCATCTTTAGGGAAAGCCTCTGTTATAACTAGTGTTGCTTTTGTGCCATCATACTGCATCTGTACAAAATCAACATTAAATTAAATTAGAGATAGGATTGTCATCCCAATTTGTCTTAAAAAATATTACCAGTAAACTAAAAATATCCATCCATAGTAATTCTGCCCGAGGGCATTTTCATGCTATGCTTTGCAGCTTTAATAGGGAATTGTAGGTGTGGTAGCTTCCTATTGCTTTCCACACCGGTGAAGAATATGATGATGATGATGATGATGATTATGATAATGATAAGGATGATGATGACGGCCATATGATTTCGGGGACCCCTTGGGCCTTAAAGTTTTCCTGACATTTGTCTTACAGGTGAGGAAAAACCCTGATAAAAACCTCACCCAGAAAAACTGTCCTGACCGGGGATCGAACCCAGGCCCGCTGCGTGACAAGGCAGCACGCTACCTCGAGACCACAGTGGTGGACAACTAAAAATATATTAAATGGTTTTCCAGTTATACTATATGGAGGTGAAACATGGTCTCTCACTCTAAGAGAGAAGAAAGAATTACAAGTAATTGAGAATAAAGTCCTTAAGAAAATTTTTGATCAAAGGAAGATGAACAGATAGGTAATGGAAAAAAAAACTATGTAACAGTTAGCTATTTATCTTTATGGAAGGCCAATTAAGGCTCACAGATTGCAATAGGTCCCGCGCCGTAGCCGAGCGGTTAAGGTAGGAAGCCTTGGCGCAGAGCTACGGGACTTGCGCTGGTTCGAGCCTCTCCATGGGGGAAGAAATTTTCTCATGGTATTTCGGCCAGTATGGGACCGGTGCCCACCCAGCATTGTGAGGCAATTGGGTAGCTACAATAAGTAGCGGCTCCAGGTTGAGGAACCAGCTATAACGGCTGGGGGACTCGACATGCTAACCACATGTCACCCCTACACTGGCTGTTGATCATCTACCTCTGTGATTGACACATGTGGATGTGAAGGGCCAGCAGCCGGCTGGTAAAAGGGCAACCGCTGAAAAGTGGAAAGACCCTCAATCGGATCAGATTGCAATAGACAGGACATATGGTACAAATGGGGAACGAAAGAGGGGTAGGTAAAGAAGGAGGTGGGAGAATAACATTAACCTTGATTTGAGGGAAGTGAAAAAATATATGGGTAATGGTTAGAAAAACATTAGCTCTGGATAAGGATGAATGGAGGGCTTATGTCCTTGCAATCTCCAGGTTCGTAGCATCAGTAATTTAGTTACGTACTAATATAAATATATATAATACCATTTTGAACTGAAAAGTACTGCAGAAAAGATATCCTATTCATAAAAAAAAATTCACGACACTATAATGTAAAAATTGGATCCTCTGATCTGAGGTCTATTCCACCAAAAGATGGCGTAAAAACATTATTAGTTACAAGTAAAAATTCTAGTAAGTATAGAATTGCAACTTTCTGTTCTAATATTTATTGATAATTACAAGTGAATATATTTGTAAAGAATTACAACCATGCCTTCGTGGGAAATATAACCTGGACATGTTTCAGGGGTTATCATCTCCATTCTCAACTAAATTCCAACTGGCTACAATACATTTTAAGTTTCTAATGAGCAAGATTTAATCTTGAAGTTCATCCATTACCCACCAAGGGCACAAGGAAAGCTAACATTAGTTTATTTCGTTCATGTCAGAAACAGCACATAGAAGTGAAGATCTTGGTTTCAAATCCGGGTGTCAGGCAGAATCTTTTTTTTTTTGTGTGTTAGTTGGAATATAGTAATGGGGACGATGAAGTTAAAAAAAAATGCCCAGGTGAGAGGATCATTATTTATGAGGTGGAGTTGTAAAGTTTCCAATTCATATTTTTATTCTGATGGTATTAATTAAATTTTAAACATTCTCAATGATGACAAATATTATTTTGAAATTGAAAAATTAAATCCTGGAATCGGAATTTGAACTGGAAACCTCTAGCTCTGTACACTAGCATGCTAACCATTTACACTATTTCGGGTTCAACTCCTGATTCTGACATTAATTTTTCTTTTCAAAATAAGAATTTGTTCATATTTTTATTCTAAAGTTTATCTTGTAGGCGAATTCAGAGATGACCTACAACCGTTCATATCAGTCACACTCTTTTCACACAAATTGCAATAAACTACAACATGGAAATCTCAACAGAAAAATCTAAAGTCATGGCTTTCCTAGGAAAAGACTCAGTTCGCAGTAAAAATTGTTATTAATATAAAATATTAGAACATAACCAACACATTTAACTATCTCGGATACCAAGTTACATACGAAGAAGAAAAATATTTTAGTCAAAAATTATAAATTTACAAAGAACAAGTATAACAGGAATTATAAATAATATTTTCAAGCCAAACACAAGTACAGCAACACACACTAACTAGAATTTATAAAACACTGCCAGACCCATATTATGTCACGGCAGTGAGGCCTGGACAATTTGCAGTGTAGATGAACAAAGACTAACTGCAAGCAGAAAGTAAATTTATGAGGACATACTTGGGGCTAGTCAACGGACAGACCAAAAAAGGAATTCTGAGATTTTCAAAAATTAAACACAGAATCAGTCAAGGAATATGTACAAAAATACAGAAACAACTGGAAATCTCACGTACGAGAAATGAGCAGAACAAGAATACCATGTCAGATCTTAAATTACCAGCCACCAGCAAGAGATCTTTGGGCAGACCCTTCAAAACCGTTTGGATGGATTGAGACCGAATACACGACCACTAGGGTCTATCACATGAAAGGAAGAAGAAGAAGAATAAGAAGTTATCTTGTTTTCTTGAAAATGATAAATGTTGTCAAATTAAAGAAGTTTAGGGAATTTCCCACTGATTTGGTAACTATATGGCTTATAGAGGCCATTAGGTTCAATGTCGTAATCATCAGAATCCTCAATGGTCTCCAATCACTGAAGCTTAAGAAAATAAATCTACATGACTAATAATTACTATTGGGAAACAAAAAAGTAGTACAAATTCTAATATCAAATCTCCAGAGCGAATGGACTATTCTACCGTTACAATAGTTTAAAAAATCTGATAACATCAACTTTAAAATCGCGTGTTTCCTTGATTGTCTTGGTATTGTACTCCACTGACTTCTGGTGGTGGCAGTCCAGTGACTTCAACATTCCAGTTTATTTTCTGTCTCTGCTCGTGCCATCACATTTGACAATGGAGTAATAAATGATGGAATTTCAGTTGGTTCCAAAGCTGAAATAAAATGTATACAATAGTTATATGGGGAATTTACAGTGTATAAGAGAAAAATTTGGCATTTAGTTTGGAGTGCTCAGGTAGCTTAATTGGTAGAGCATTTGCATAGAAAGAAAAAGGCTCTGTGTTCAAACCCCAGTCTGAGCATATATTTTTTCTCTTCAAATATAATTATCCTTCATTGAGATGTATAAAAGGAATAATAAAAACATTGAAAGAGTTCATACTGGCTTTATAATGTAATGTAAAATTCCTAAAAGATCTTCTTAACCCATCAGCATGGGAGGAGCTGCAGGAGGATTCCTTGGAATGACATTTAAATTTGTAAGTTAGAAAACAAAATTATACAGTTTGAAAATGAGTTACGTTATTAATAAAAGGGTAATCTTTCCTCTACAAAATTATATTATTTAATCATTTATTTAGTGAACCTTTTCCAAAAAATAAGAAATACTTCCAGATAAGAAATCATGCGGGTGGTGCACGTCACTCCACGCTGATGGGTTAATAAAGAAGCTACCATTTGCATGATCGAGCAATGGTTCGAAGCATTTGGCACTTGGGAATTAACAGTGATTAAGAGAAAAATTTGCATTTGAGTGCTCAGGTAGCTCAGTTGGTAGAGCATTTGCATAGAAAGCAAAAGGTCCTGGGTTCAAACCCCAGTCTGAGCGTATATTTTTCTCTTCAAATATAATTTATCTTTCATTGAGATGTATTAAATGAAAAATAAAAGCCACAAAACTCTAGGTCTGTGAAATTTACTTACGTTCTACAGTTAGTTTGGGGCACTTGTCATGTCAGAGCCGACTTGGTTAGTTGCTTTACATAAATATTCTGCTTGATCCTCGAGGGGAAAACCTCTTCAAATCTAAGAACTGCTTCTCCGTTGTTGTAAGTAATAACATAATCTGGAGATGTGTCAATGCAAACATCATTTTTATACCACTGCACAGTAGGGAGAGGATTCCCTTCAACTTTACACTCCATCTGAAAGGTGGAGCCCTCTTGAGCAGCACTTGATTCAAGACGTTTTGTGAACACGGGAGGTGACAGTTGCTCTTCTGGTTCAGCTTCTGAGAAAAGTAAAAAGAAAAAATTGATAATTATGAGGAAACAATACATGGTGAACTTATAACAATTATACTGTAACATTTATAACTATTTTACTGTTAAGTTATGTAGATAGGAAATAACACTATGAGGTTCTTTAATATTGTTTATTTTTTATTATTTCACTCACCTCATACTTCATAATTCATAGCAGACCCTGGGTTTCTTCACATAATTTGTGACATTGTCAATGCTGCGTCACGTTCACAACTTGACGTCCAACGGCCTTCTATCCTGCAGACTGACCTCCGCGCCATCTGGTGGCCGACCGAAGAATTTCCAAATCAGTCCTCTTTCTTTATAACCGGGTATTTCAAAATTCATAGTTGTATTTTCATTCTTGCATATGTAAATTTTTTCCCAAATTGTGAGTTTCCTTCGGTTTTTCCAATTGTTTAAGTAATTTTGTTTTGGTTTCTATTCTATGTTTTTTCTGACCAGGCACAGATAGAATAGAAACCAAAACAAAATTACTTAAACAATTGGAAAAACCGAAGGAAACTCACAATTTGGGAAAAAAATTTACATATGCAAGAATGAAAATACAACTATGAATTTGAAATACCCGGTTATAAAGAAAGAGGACTGATTTGGAAATTCTTCGGTCGGCCACCAGATGGCGCGGAGGTCAGTCTGCAGGATAGAAGGCCGTTGGACGTCAGTTGTGAACGTGACGCAGCATTGACAATGTCACAAATTATGTGAAGAAACCCAGGGTCTGCTATGAATTATTGAAGTATGAGGTGAGTGAAATAATAAAAAATAAACAATATTTTACTGTTATCTAACAAGAAAATTTAACTATTAGTGAGTGGTTAATCACTTATAAATTCAAATGTTTCATACCTCTCCTCATAATTAATCTTCTAAGTAGATCACAATTTCAGGGTCTTGGCAACCCCATCCTTAGTATACTTAGCAGCATAAGTATACTGAGGATGGGGTTGCCAAGACCCTGAAATCGCAATTTCTTAGCAGATTAATTATATGAGAGGTATGAAACATTTTAATTTATCTTAAATTAAATGTCATAGTGATTTATTCCTATAAAAGTTCAAGATTAATAACTTATCTACAAAATTTAAATTCTACATTAAAAAAAAATGGAAAGGATAAATTAATGAAATGAGTTCATGGTTTGGGGAAAAAATCTACATGAAAAAAAAAATGGAAAGGAGAAATTAATATACTTTGAAATTCGCAGGGAAAATGGTTTTATTTCGAGTTCTCTCAGTCTACCAACAGAGGGAGTCATGAGGCAAGCTCTTCAAGACAACATAACAAAGGTTGTGAAAATACTGAAGATTGGAACCAAATTAAGGACCCAAAACCAGTTTTAAGAAGAAAAGAATATGAGGTGAGATCATAAAAATTTATTTAAATATCTAAAAAAAAGTTTTAAGATAAAGCAGTTAAATTAAAATGCCAAAAAAAAAAATTACCCTAACATTTTATTTGTAAATACATTATCGAAAACTCCCAAATCAACCAACCAAAAATATAAAAATAGTCAATGCATTGCGATAACGAGGCCTACATTGGCCACTTATCAAGACTAATTAATGATTAATATATTAATATTGTTTAATAGTGAGTGGAAGAACATATTTTATTAAATCGACTCAAACTCAATCATTATTTCAAATTTCTTCGATTCCGATGGTTTTCATACAATATCCTGTCCCTCTTCAGTCATGGCTTCCACTCAAGTGGGATATTGTCGGAAACCGTCCGGAGCAAAAAGCAATTTGAAAATATATGCGGTGAGTCGATAAAAATATGTTTTCTCAACTCACTATAATGATTATAACATAATAATGTTATCTTCCCAAGATGTATTTAAATATATTAATATTTATTAATAATTATTGTCGTTTTTGTCTTCTTTATTGGCTTTATGGCCTTTGACTTTGAGTCTCTAGGTATAGCCTATCCTATATTAGGAAGTTATAGACCAAGCGAATTTAGTTATCGCTTATTTACTTATAGACGTCAAGCGTTGACAATATGCTCAACAAACTGATTTCAAGAGACATCTAGTAGCAAACTAAAGTATTACTAGAGATGATGTGATGAAGGTCAGTAAATTTTGATTAGCGGCCTCTTTTTCCAGGCTTAAGGTTCTTTTATAAACCTGAAATTCTTCAGACTTAGGACCCATGCTTAAAGTCCCTCCACGTAAACTTGTTTATTGGATTTTTCCATACCTAAAAAACTCATAGACCCCAGTCAGGTTGCTTGAACAAGCGACCTCCGAGGAATAGAGGCAAAGAAACATAACCACTAGACCACCCCAGTTTCAGTAGGTTCTTAGTTAGGTTCACATTTTAGTTACTTTTAATGCGGCTTGATTGAACACTTTTTTTTAGATGAACAAAAACTAGAGAAACGTTGCTTGCATCTGCAGCTGACTATTGAACCCAAAAAGCTTACAGTTTTTGCACCACTGGTGCTATACCTGGAAGCATCCCACGACCCAGCTGGAGGGTGGTTTAAGACAACATGCCTTGGTGCAGAGCCATGGAACCTGCACTGATTTGAGTCCCCACGGGAGAAAGAAATTTTCTCTTGGAATTTTGGCCACAATGGGAACCGTGTCCACCCTAGCCATCATAGAAAATTTTGAGTTGTTACAATAAGAAGTGGTGCCAGGTGGACGAAAAACCAGCTCTAATGGCTGGGCACCTGACATGCTGACCACATGTCACCAGGCAATATTTATAGCATGTATGATTTAATATTGTTTATAATAAATTACTAAAATAATGACATTATTTGCATTAATCTTTCGACATCAGTTAGGAAAAACGGGTAAGTCAACTTTTGGTTCAAAAATGAGTTATTAACATCTCTCGAGAGCTTTTGGTCCGATGCACAGTCGGTAAAAAGGGGTAAGTGAGTAGTCAGCGAATAGTGACGATGTTATTAAGCATGAAATTTGCGATGATGCACTAACTTAAATGTAAGTCATTGAAAATAGTTTTGCTCTATTGTAAAAAATACTTTTAAGACTTAACGTGTTTTTCCTAAACTGAGCTAGATAAAGCGAAGTAGTAGGAAGTCAACACTGTTGAAGATTAATTTCAATGATTTAAATGAGTTCGATTTTATCACTAACTTCATATATTGTATTTTTTTTCTACAATAATTATTTATGAGGCGCGTCATAAAAATCTAAACTATTTAGGATTTAAAATTAAAAATTCTTTAAAATACCTCACATCATATCCAGTCTTTTAATTATACCGGTTTATAAACCAAGAAGTGGCTTCACCTCAGTAATATTTCTGTATTACGAAATATTACTGAAGAGCAAATCATCTAGGTTTTGAAACCAGTACAATAGAAGACTGGAGATGAGGTGAGG
This sequence comes from Diploptera punctata, assembly GCA_030220185.1. Classification (NCBI taxonomy): domain Eukaryota; kingdom Metazoa; phylum Arthropoda; class Insecta; order Blattodea; family Blaberidae; genus Diploptera; species Diploptera punctata. The sequence continues at coordinate 12,134 of JASPKZ010001916.1, forward strand.
TATAAAAAATTTTAATTTTAAATTAAAAATCATAGTGATTTTTCCTATAAAAGTTCAATCTAATTATTTATTAATTAATATGACGCTACATTTCTATTATAAATTTAGCATTTCTCATCGAAGGTCAAATTATATTTGAAGAAAAAAAAAATGAGACTAATCTACACTGGCTGGAAGCTCGTCCACCTCTGTAGTTAACTCATGTGCATGTGAGGCCAACAGCTAACAAATAAGCCTTGAATTCAAGCGATAATTTTAATTGTTATTTTTGCCATTTTAATATTCATATATACTTACTATTATTATTGAATTCCTATATCATAATCAAGATAAATGTCGTTATAATATTTAATAAACCATTATTGATTGTTTTATTATAATTTAACATTTCTCAATGAAAGATAAATTAAATTTGAAGAGAAAAATTTTTCTCTTCAAATTTAATTTATCTTTCATTGAGAAATGTTAAATTAATAATAAAAACATCATTAGAGGCCTTACTGGCTTTTAAAGTAATGTTAAATTTCCAATAAAGGTCTTCTTAACTAAGAGCACGCCATTTGCAAATAAGAAGAAACAATGGTTTCAAAGCCATTGGGCGATAGGGACATTACAACGTATATAAGAGAAAAATTTGCGTCTAGATCGTAACTCGCCTCGGTAACTCAGTTGGTAGAGCACTTGGCCCGGAAAGCCAAGGGGCCCCGGGTTCGAGTCCCGGTCTAAGCGAAATTTTTCTCTTCAAATTTAAATTTAAACCCTTATTGATTTATTAATCTCCATCTACCTCAAAGGGTGTAGGATGCCTGAATAGCATTTGGTTAGTACGCCTGTGCATAAAACTGGAAACCTTGGATTTAATCCTAGTTCAGAGAAAAATGTTTTCTCTTAAAAAAAATCCTGTTTTTATTGACTCTAGCCATGAAAGTATAAAACATTTTTAAAGAAAAATTAACCTTTAACAGATAATGTTGCATTAGTTTCAGCAGTTCCTGCAGCATTTAGCAGCTCTGCAACTAAATTTAGCAGAATCCTCTGTGAAAGTTTCTTCAATGGTGAGTGTGCAGATTCCTTGATCGAATGTTGTCTGGTAATCAGGGTTGTTCTGAATTGATATACCATCTTTGTACCATACCACTTCAGGCATTGGGAAACCTGTAACTCTGCACTCAAAGGTGAATTTGTCGCCTTCTTCTATAGCTGTGCATCATGTAGAGGCACTGTAAACATTGGAGCTACAGGAGTCGGTGTTTCATCAATAAATTTAGCTTTCTTCAGAGGAGGACTTGGAGATTTTCTGAGGTTTTTCTTCTTCTTCTTCTTTTTCTGGAGCAGAAGGCGGGCATGGGAAGTGCTTCCATTTCTTCTACCTATAACAAATTAATTGAATGTAATAAAAACAGTTAAAATCTTGTAGATTGTGATGAGGCATGAATGATGAGGGACACAAAAACTTATTGTAGAAAAAAACTATACGGAAAATGCCCATTAAATAAGCCTAGAATGAAATAGGAGAATAACATTATCCATGAGACCAACCTCATGGGCTAGTGGTCAGCATTTCTGACTATTGTCCATGAGGTCCTGGGTTTGATTCCCGTCAAACCATAGGAATTTTTCTTTAAAGGGAATTATTCCTGTGATTGCTCATGGTCTGGAATTTAGGTTAAGTTTAGGTTAAGAACTCTCCTGGTACTTCATTATCATTTATCACCCATCATATCATCGAGATAACGTAAAACTCCACCTTCCAGGTGCCCCCAACCTAAGAAATGGATTACAATTCTGCAATGCCAGGGGAGAAAACCAGAAATGTCATAAAAGACAACCTGGTGGCATTACACAAGAAAAAAGAAGAACATTATCCATGATTTGAGGGAGGTGAATTATAAAGGGAATGAATGGAAAACATTAGCTCGGGATAGAGATATATGTTGAAATGGGAAAGTCAGCAGTAGCTGCTCATGCATGGTCTGAAAAACATCTAATTGGTATAAAAGCTAGTTTAATTAAACAAATAGAAAAACCAAAAGAGCTCACGGTTTGGGAAATCCACAATAAAAAAAAAAACAAGAAATAGAAAGTTATGAATTTTAAAATTCCCAGGGAATCTGATTTGAATCAGAGATTCATCAGTCCACCAACAGAGTGAGTAAGAAGCAGTTCTCCTGAATCACATAACATTGGCCAATATATTACTGAAGTGTGAAACCACCTAGGTTTTGAAACTGGTATTAATTAGAAGACTGGATATGAGGTGAGAAATAAAGAATTTTAATTTATATCTTAAAATTAAACATCATAGTGATTTTTCCTATAAAAGTTCAATATATGGATACTGTTAGAAATCATGCAGTCATGAACCTCTTGGTTTGATAGAGCCAATGAATTATTTACTTACGATAAATTAATTTTACAGTATTATTTTAATATAGAGTTCAAGCAATTAAGGACCAGATCACTTGAAGAAATGAATATGTTAGCAGAATGCCAGGAGATAGGACAGTGAACATTATACAAAATAATTTTCTAGGAAGAAGCTTAGGAAGACTCTGTAGAACAAACATTGGCAACAAGAATTAACAAAATGAACACTCACATGAACAGAGAGTTTGTTTAATATTTGTAGGAAGTAACACTATGAGGTTTCTTTAAATTATTATGAGTTAGTTATTTTGACACAACTCATATTTTTTTTATATTCTGCAGACTATAAAAAAATATGAGGTGAGTCAAAATAACAAATAATAATTATTTAGAGTTGTTTGTTGACCTTCAGGACCACAGGTAAGGAACTTAACCCTTCGATCACTGAGGGCGATTCTTAAATTCTACAGGAGCAACAATTATGAAGGTAATAATTTGTTCCTAAATTTTAAAGGGGGAAAAAAAAACTGAAGTACAGGTATTATATGGGGATGTCTATAATGTGAAAAAATATAGTATATATTTTTATGAATTACCTCATATTTGAAGAGAAAAACTTTCGCCTAGACCGAGACTCGAACCTGGGACCTTTGGCTTGCCGGGCCAAATGCTCTACCAACTGAGCTACCGAGCCAAAGGTCCCAGGTTCGAGTCTCGGTCTAGGTGAAAATTTTTCTCTTCAAATATAATTTATCTTTCAGTGAGAAATGTTAAATCTATAATAAAAACATAATTACCGCATAGTTTACTTCCCACTGTACTTTTGATTATAAATGGTATATCTTACTTTTTGAAGGAATGGCGCTGCTTCTTGTAAAGCTTTCGCAGCTGCTTCTGCTGCTTTCCTGGCTTCCTCTGCTGCAGCTGCTGCAGCTTTTGCAGCTGCTGCTTCAGCTCGTGCTGCAGCTAGACTTGCATCCACTTCTTCCTGTTCCTGAACCATAACAAATATTTTCACATATAATTATACATAAATAGAAATAAGAGTGTGATATTTTAACAAAGAAAGCCACTAGAATACCATACAAATCATATTAAGTAAAGTAAAGTAAAGTGATCCCATAACAGGCCTCGGGAGGCCCTTGGGGTAGTAGGAGGTTAAGGCTCCCACTTTTTCTAGACAATCGGCACTTGATGTCAGCCGGGTTGTCAGCCCTGCATGACGGCCGCCTTTACCCCAGAACAAGCGTCTGGTACTCATTTCCGTTAGAGGCTGAGTCGACCCCAGGGCCATAGTGCCGCCAGAAGGTTTTGGTCAGTTTAAAAATCCTGACCCCACCGGGACTTGAACCCTCGACCTTCCGACTTGTAGCGCAGTGCCTTAACCACTACGCTACGGCCATATTATAATTATTATATGTTTCAATAAAACCCAGTTATTAAAAATAATTATAATCTCCATATACTAAATCATTCTGAAAATAATTACTGAAAAAATCTTGGATTGTAATGTAAATGATGTATTACCATAATGAAAAAAACATAAAAGATGGACAAATCAGTCAGTAGTATTAGCAATTTAACTTTTATAGGAATTAATACACTATGAGGTATATTTATGGTGAAATTAAAATGTTTCTTACCTCTCCTCATATAATTTTCTAGGTTGATTGCGATTTCGAGACTATAACTGTCTCATCATCAGAACTTCTGTTGCGACTGGGTGATTATGTCGATCGGAAGAAACTCTTCTTCTTCTCCTTCCCTCTGTTGGTGGACCACCGATGAAACTCTGGATCAGGTTCCAAAATTTGCAGGAAATTTCGAAGTTCATAATTTTCCTTTGTTTTTCTGAATGTGGATCTTTTCCCAAACTGGTGAGTTCCTTTTGTTTGTCTATTGTTTGTTAAATTAGACTGCTTTTGATTCAATTAAATGTTTTTCGGACCAAGCATAAGCAGCTACTTCCGATCGACATAACACCAATCGCCAATAAAGTTCTGATGATGATACAGTTATAGTCTCGAAATCGCAATCAACTTAGAAAATGTAATGAGGAGAGGTAAGAAACATTTAATTTTCACCAAGTATTAGCAATCCCCTGTTACTCCTCTTGAAGTATAAGGGCTTTTCGGGAAAACAATGCCCCAGAATATGCTTTTTTGAATCATTTTTTAATTCATTCTTGCTTTCTCCTTGTTGTTCACCAATTTCTTTTGTACTGGTTGATGGCACCATGTAATTTTTGGGTGCTTTCCCTTTTTCGCTGGGGAAAATTCTTTGGTAACAGCTGCGTATTCTCTGGTCTGAGAATTGTCCAAAGCATTTTCATTATGATATTCAATCTCCTCTAGATTTCATTTTGTGCCAACCTAGCTTTTATTATGGTTGTCTTTAATAATGGATTTCTAAGAAATATGGGTTATTACTCCCTGAGTTTCTGATTCCAGTGTTGTTAACTGCAGCCAACTTGCCATCCTCAGTTCTCCAAGTAGAGTTGGATATTTTCTTCCAAACTCAAGAGTTATGGTTTTCCTGCCAATACTCAGGTGGCTACTTGCACCTGGAAATTCTCCGCTCATGGTATTGTCACAATCCCTACCCCCAAAAAGAGAAAAATGGAAAAAACTGTTCTAGAGTGTAATTAGTGATCTGAAGTATTAATACAAATGGTTCTTGATCGAAAAAAAATTGAAAAAAAAAAACAGCAAAAAAAATGAAATTGGACATAAACATAATCTAAAAATTGGTGATAAAACATTAGGGATCCTCTATGTTTTTTATTCATTTCATACATCTCAATGATAGATAATTATATTTGAAAAGAAAAATTATATGCTCAGACCAGGTTTGAACCCAGGACCTTTTGCACTCTAGGCAAATGCTCTACGAATTGAGCTATCTGAGAAACTCCAATCTAAATACAAATTTTTCTCTTATATATGCTGTTAATTCCCATGCACCAAATGCTATGAAGCCTTTGCTTCTATCATGCAAATCCCAATTAAAGATCTTCTTAATAAAGAAGCCACTATTTGAAAGATAGAAGCAAAGCCTTCATAGCATTTGGTGCATGGGAATTAACAACATATATAGAGAAACCATTTGCATTTAGATTGGAGATTTCTCAGATAGCTCACTTGGTAGAGCATTCCCTAGTGTGCGAAAGGTCAAACCTGGTCTGGGTGTATAATTTTTCTCTTCAAATATAATTATGGATTCTGCAGTTAGTGTAATGGATGATAAAAAACAGATTTACTAACTTGTTGGAAAGATCATGCTATTGACAGTCACGTTGCCTAACTCCATCACAGTTTTTAAATTCAACCATTAAATCAAACATAACCTACTCAATATAAAAATTATAATGTAAGCTAAATATAGCTATATTTAAATTATGTTGGGAAGTATATGGTAAATGTAGCTAACCTAATGGTCCAAGTAATTATTCAAATCTAACGAAACATATGTTAAGTATAAAGTAATATTTAATTTTAGGAAGTGATATTTTGAGGTTATTTTAATTATATTATTTTTTAGTCTGATCATCTTACCTCAATATTAATATTTTAGACAGTTTGATATGTAACAAATTATTCAATATCCAGATTACTGATTATTTCATAGTGTTTATTCTTTTCTAATTTAAGTAATTTGTTTTCCAAAATTTTTTGGTGTTTGTTGTTATTGTTATCCCCTGACGGTTTTTCTGAGAACATGGGAACCAATTCTAAATTTTAAACATTGGTTGATGAATTTAATGTCCGCTAAATCTTTTAAATTTCTTCTCTCTTAATTTTAAAACTTTTTGATTTAAAATTTAGTTTCCAAAAACTAGTTATTAAAGTTGAGTTTGGAGGACACCATCTTGTTTTTTGTTATTTATAACACAAACACAATTTCTGGTTTTGTTTCTTCCTTGTAACTTAAGAAGTTGTAATTAATATTTAATTTTAGGAAGTGATATTTTGAGGTTATTTTAATTATATTATTTTTAGCCTGATCATCTTACCTCAATATTAATATTGATGGTAAGATGATCAGACTAAAAATAATATAATATTGACGATTTTATTATTAATTTAACACTTCTCATTGAAGGATAAATTATATTTGAAGAGAATTTTTTTTTATTAATTTAACACTTCTCATTGAAGGATAAATTATATTTGAAGAGAAAAATTTTCGCCTAGACCGGGACTCGAACCCGGGACCCTTGGCTTTCCGGGCCAAGTGCTCTACCAACTGAGCTACCGAGGCGAGTTACGATCTAGACGCAAATTTTTCTCTTATGTAAGTTGTAATTCCCTCGCGCCAAATGCTTGAAACCATAGCTTCTATATTTGCAAATGGCGGCTTCTTAGTTAAGAAGACATTTATTGGGACGATTTTATTATTAATTTAACACTTCTCATTGAAGGATAAATTATATTTGAAGAGAAAAATTTTCGCCTAGACCGGGAACCGAACCCGGGACCCTTGGCTTTCCGGGCCAAGTGCTCTACCAACTGAGCTACGATCTAGACGCAAATTTTTCTCTTATGTACGTTCCCGGTCTAGGCGAAAATTTTTCTCTTCAAATATAATTTATTGGGAATTTAACACTACTTTATAGCCAGTAGGGCTTCTATTGACGATTTTATTATTAATTTAACACTTCTCATTGAAGGATAAATTATATTTGAAGAGAAAAATTTAATATGTTAAGGTTCTACCACAATGAAAATAAATAAAAAAAAAACAAATTATAATGTAGGATGTAGTAGCGAATGATCTCAGTAAATGTTGCAATAGAAAAAAAATAATAAAACATGTTTACCATGAGATGATTTAGAGATGTAAAGGAAGATGACTGATAACAATCAATATAATTTGACTAACCGTGGCTATATAGATTACAGCCTGGGGTCTGGTTCTAACATGCATCGTATATCAATTACACAACAAGAGCCAAAAATATACATGATTGTCCTAATTTAATTCCTGATCTACTATATTAATTTTCTGTAGCTAATATAATAAATTTGGGAATTTTAACATATGAGGTTTTATTAATTAGGCCCTACTCTGTAGCTAAGTTCTTACTGGTTACTGCAGTTTGGGGAGGAAAACATATAATTGGCATCATATATACTACAATTTGTTATGTTCTTCAGAAGAGGAAATTGATATGAGCCCATCTAATCCATGTGAAGTACAGCGTCATAACAACTGTGAATATTGCAATAATTTTTTTTAACGCCTTAAAGTCACCTTTGCAGAAATTTGTAGTTATGTCATTTTTTGAGGAGTACTTCAATTGCCATTTATGACTGTTTACTAATTTCTATTTGTGAAATATTTTGTACACTGAAAAAAAAAAAATAAAAGTAGTAGTAAACCCTTTATTGGTGTCATGAGATAAAATGAAAGCCTCAGGGGTCCTCATCTAGGGGATATGTGGATGGCGACCACAAGGTGCCCAAGCTGAGCAAAACATTTCTTCCACTTACTTGTGTTTTGCACTCTTTTAACTTTACTATCTAACTTCTCTTGGTTAACTCTTGTTTTTTCGACCCCGACGCTATTAGGGCATCCGAGGGCTAGGGAGTCTTTCCTTTCTTCCATTTCTTCTTTCCTTTATTTTCTTTTCTTCTCCAGAAAAGCCTGACCAGAGGCTATAAGATGGCAGCCCCATCACTGGTCTTGCCTTCCTTTGGCAGCAACCAATCGACGGGACTATTATTATGCTTTCAAGTCTTATACGAGAATTTCCTGGAAGGATCAAAACGCTGGAGGGAAAATTTTCTATAGGATCGTAACAGGCCTTGGCCTAATACTTGGAAGGAAGAAGAAGAAGAAGATAAAATGAAACCTCTATTTTTGCAGGTTTGTGATATACACTGATAACTTATACCAGACCTGACACACCATCATAAGAGCAGATGAAGTGAAATGAAACAAAATTAATGACATGAGTAGGGTGAAGTTGTGGAATAAAGATATTGGCAAGGAAAAAAACAGGAGAAATCCAGAGAAAAACCTGCCCTAGTTCTAATTTGTCCACTATGAACCCAAAGGAGTGACAGAGACACAAACTCAGGTCCCAGAGGTGGAGGGCAGGTGACTAACCATTTGTGCCATGGAGTCACCATGAGAAAACAAACTAGGAGCCAATTAATTGCTAATTTTCCTGCCATTGTAAGAATAATCTAATATTATAATAGCATGCTTTCTTAACATTGTATATTAGTAATAATAAATCATCTTTTTAAAGAAATTGAATTCATTATTAAATAAGATTTAAATTGAAATTCTTTATGCCTCACCTCATATTCAGTCTTCTAATTATGCTGGTTTCAAAATCTAGGTGGTTTTATCTTCAGTAATATCTTGACCAATTTTATGTCGTTCAGGAGAACTGCTTCTTAGAAGATGTTATGTCTTAGAAGAAGCAGTTCTCCTGAATGACATAACATTGGTCAAGATAATACCGAAGATGAAACCACCTAGATTTTGAAACAGATATAATTAGAAGACTGGATATGATGTGAGGTATAAAGAAATTTAATTTAAATCTTAAATTATACATCATAGTGATTTTTCCTATAAAAGTTCATTATTATATACTTCATCTCATACTTTACTTTCTCATCTAGAACTTGTTTTGAAGGACATTCTCGTCATTTCCAGCAACCAAATGCTGAATTTTTTAAGTCTTCTATATTTTCTCTCTCTCTCTCTCTCTCTCTCTCTGGTGTTGGGCAGACAAACCTCACAATTAAATCCTTTTCCCCAGAAATTTCAAAATTCATTGCTTTGTCTCTATTTTTTCTGGACATAGATTTTTTCTCCAAACTATGAGTTCTGGTGGCTTTTCCAGTTGTTTCACTAATTTAATTCTTCTTCAGTTCTAAGATTTTTAATCCCACACATGAGCAGCAACTGTTGATTTTTTTTCTCTCCATATTTTACACTTGTAAGATGCTCTATCATTCTCATGTTCAGATATTCAGAGATTTAATTAGAAGACTGGATATGAGGTGAGGTATAAAATGTTAATTTAAATCTTAAATTAACCTCATAGTGATTTTTTCCTATAAAAGTTCAATTGAGAGTACCTTATAAATGTAAAATATGGAGTAATAAAAATTTTGCACTCACTGCACATATGTAAACAGAAAATCACAAAACTGAGAAATCAAAATTGCTGAAATACTGGAAAAATAAATAGAACATACAGTAAAAGTAAAAGTATTCCCACTAACAGGCCTCAGGAGGCCCTTGGGGTAGTGGGAGGTTAAGGCTCCCACTTTTTTCTGGACAATCAGTACTTGATGTTCAGCCGGGTTGTCAGCCCTGCGTGACGGCCGCCTTTACCCCAGAACAAGCGTCTGGTACTCATTTCCATTAGAGGCTGAGTCGACCCCAGGGCCATAGTGCCGCCAGAAGGTTTTGGTCAGTTTAAAAATTCTGACCTCACCGGGACTTGAACCCTCGACCTTCCGGCTTGTAGCGCAGTGCCTTAACCACTACGCTACGGCGTATGGAAAAAAATTCATCCAGAAAAATAAGAGAAAAAAAAATTAATTTTGAAGTTTCGAGGGAAAATTAGAGAGATTTGTCTGTCAAACACCAGAGGATACAAGATTTCCAACAGTTATTTCAGCAGTTGGCTTTCGGCTGAACATGTTCCATGTGAGAGAGCAAAATATGAGATGAGGTGTATAATAACCAATTTAAATACATCAAAATGTTACTTCCTATAAATTATGAAAACAAACCCTCTTTTGTCGTTCCCGTTCTTCTTCAGCAGCTTTCAGATTTCTGGCTAATGTACTGAGTTCCATGCTGATAACAGTGAAAGATTCCAACATTTCTCTGTTCTCATTCAGAACCAATGTTACTTGTTTCGATCTCTCTTCACCTGTTAAACAATGTCCAATTATTTACATTATACTAATCCTATCAGTCTTGGTAGATTAATTGTTATCATCCTCATCTCCAGTTCCAATGTTTATGGGTTCAAACTTGCCTAGAGTCAATGGAATTTTAAGGACATCATAATCCTGAACATGGCTTCTTTGGTTAGGAAATAAGGTTGTGGATCCCGTCTTGTATATTACAACATGTAAAAGAACCTCTAACCTCAAATAAGAGTATCTGAGCAAAATTTGTCAGCCATTCATTCTCATAACTCCAGGCAGTTTTGAATTTGCAAATCTTTGTAACCAGAATCAAACAACATTCTAACAGCACTGACAATCTCTAACAAGGAAATGTCAACAATTGCATGCTGAAACCTATCTTGAAATTTCTTCCAGAGAAGATTGTGTTGTACAAAGGACATGTCCAAAATATTATCTGCCATTTTTAACTGCAAGACACTAAAATCCAGCACTAAATCTCTCATTTAAACTGTAGGGAAGTAATACCATATCTGAATTGGCAGATTAGATAACCCTCACTACCTGCTGTCTGCATTGCATCCCATCTCACTTCACTCTGCTCTAACTCATGCAGGGAGTCCAACTGCTCAGCACAGTAGGTTGACGATGCTGGATTCTGGCTTTATTTCTGTACCTTGTATTTAAAAATGGGAGATCACTTTTTGGACACTGCCTTAGTACATCACAATACTTTCTGGGAGAAATTTTAAGGTAGGTTTTGGAATACAACGGTTGAGTTCCCTTGTAAGATTACTACAAATATGATATTATTATTATTATTATTAACATTATAATTAACACTATTAATAACATAATTATTCTTACATTACCATATTATATTATTTTTTTATTCTAATTTAGACCTTGGCATAGGGAAGAGTATATATTGGGAACTGGACATCAAAGATATGAACTGGATCCAATTGGCTGAGGCTAGGGACCAGTTGAGGGCATTAGTAAATGCAGGATTGAACCTATGGGTTACATTGATTAGAGTTAGTTAGATGTACAGTTGAATCACTGAGTTGAAAAGGGAAGAAACTCCAAGTACCCTACTTTTGAGAAAACCTTAAAACTACATAACTTCTTACAGCTTATTCTGACAAATTTTTGACCAATTACAATAATGATCCTCTGCTTACAGAGAATTAAAATATAACAAGAATTCATAATTTCTGTGTTGCATACATGTTTTATCGCTCTTCGAAAGCAGTGGAGTTTCTTCCTTTTTCAAATCATCCAAAAATTAATTTAGGATTATTACATAAATAAACTTTATTAGTAATTATAAGACAAAAAAAAAACTACATTCAAAACCTCAAATACATCAAGAAACACATTTTTGGCTATTACTTGCTTACTTTTCCATCCTTTGGAAAATGTTCATTAACCATAAGCAATGTTAAATGATACTTTTATCACTTTTTGCATGAAAAAGCAGAGGATCAATATTGTAATTGGCCAAAAATTTGTCAGAGTAAGCTATAAGATGTTATGCAATTTTGAAGGTTTTCTCAAAAGTAGGGTATTTGGAGTTTCTTCCCTATTCAACTCAGTGATTCAATTTTACTTAACACTAACAAATATACAATTGAAAATCACAAGTTGTTAAAGTTTATACACTGAATATATTTTATATTACATTTTAATTTATATTAGAACTAAACTATAAACTCCATGGAACAAAATGTCTTGAAAGCTAATCATAGAGCCAGTACAGGGGTGACATGTGGTCAGCATGTTGGATTCCCAGCCATTATAGCTGGTTTTCTCAATCTAGAATCAATACTTATTGTAGCTATCCAAGTTTGTCATAATGCTAGGGAGAGCTATCCCATACTGATCAAAATTCTATGAGAAATTATCTTGCCTGATGGAGACTCAATTATCCCAGAACACTACCCCAAGGCACAATGGTTCATATTGCTCAGCTATGGCATTGAATTTTAAATTATAGCATATTATATAAATACTATAAAATATTATTACTGTGCATCAACAGAAGAAAAGGAAACCTCTTCAACTCAATTCTGACACAGGGTTGGGTCGAGGGATGAGATGCAATGAAGCTCCTTACATAGGAGATATGTGAATAACAAGAATAGATAGATTGGAGTACTCAGATAGCTCAGTGGTAGAGTATTGGTCCTGTGATCAAACCCTGGTCTGAGCGTATTATTTTTCTCTTAAATTATAATTTGTTCTTCAATGTGAAGTATGAAATTAATAATAAAAACATTGAAAGAAGCCCCCTGGTTTTATAAGTAGTGTTTAAATTCCCAATAAATGTCTTCTTAAAAAAAGAAGCCGCCATTTGCGTGATAGAGCAAAGGCTCATAGCATATGGCAATTGGTAATTAACAATGAATAAGAGAAAAATTTGCATTGGATTGGAGTGCCCAGAGAGCTAAGCAGTAGAGCATAATATTTAATTTTAGGAAGTTATATTTTGAGGTTATTTTAATTATATTATTTTTGGTCTGGACATCTTACCTCAATATTAATGTTGATTTGTTCTTGAACATGTTTCAAAACAATTCTGTTTTATCTTCAGCTTTCCCAGACTGGTTTTATTTATGTTGCATTATGTTGCACCACCTGGATGTCGATGTCAGCTCCATCCTGTGGTTGGCCAAAGAACCTCCAAACAAGGTCACCCTCCATCGGAATATCAAAATTCATAACTCTGTATCTGTTCTTCTGAATATAAATTTTTTCCCAAATAGTCAGCTCTTTTGTATTTTCTAACTGTTTTAATAATTTAGTGTCTGAATTTATATTATGTTTTTCAGACCAAACATGAGCAGCAACTGCAGATTTTTCAATTTCTCCATTTTTAATATTTCTATGTGTTCTTTGGTTCTAATTTTTAGGTTTCTTTTTGTTTTCCCTATATATATCTTTTCACAACCATGCATTCAATTTGATATCAAATTGAATGCATGGGTTGTGAAAAGATATATATAGGGAAAACAAAAAGAAACCTAAAAATTAGAACCAAAGAACACATAAGAAATATTAAAAATGGAGAAATTGAAAAATCTGCAGTTGCTGCTCATGTTTGGTCTGAAAAACATAATATAAATTCAGACACTAAATTATTAAAACAGTTAGAAAATACAAAAGAGCTGACTATTTGGGAAAAAATTTATATTCAGAAGAACAGAAACAGAGTTATGAATTTTGATATTCCGATGGAGGGTGACCTTGTTTGGAGGTTCTTTGGCCAACCACAGGATGGAGCTGACATCGACATCCAGGTGGTGCAACATAATGCAACATAAATAAAACCAGTCTGGGAAAGCTGAAGATAAAACAGAATTGTTTTGAAACATGTTCAAGAACAAATCAACATTAATATTGAGGTAAGATGTCCAGACCAAAAATAATATAATTAAGTAGAGCATTATCCTAGAAAGCCAAGGGTTCAAACCCCGGTACTCTCAGAGAGTATAATTTTTCTCTTCAAATATAACAAGGATGCTGCCTGATGATACCTGACACACCATCACAGGGGCAAATGAAATTAATGAGCTGAGTGTGGAGAAATGGTGGAATGATATTTTGTGGTAGGGGAAAACGAGAGAAAACCCAAGAAAAACCTGTCCAGACTCCATTTCATCCACCACAAAACCCATGGAGTGACCGAGATTCAATCTTGGGACCCCAAAGGTGAGAGGTGGGCATCTAACCACTTATGCCATGGAGACACCTAAAAGAAACCTAATAAGGAAAATACAGAATGAACATACCATATAGTTCAATTGCTAGCTTAGATATCTGTCTTATTCTTTCGTCCTGTCTTGTTTCGCCTGGTTTGAGGAAATACTCAACTTCATTTAGAAGCTGTGTTGCTTCTTCTGGTAATTTTACTGTTGTTGATTTTCTTGCAATTGTCAGTAATAATTTACTACCTTCACGGAACCATTCCTCAGCCTGAAAAAAATAAATAAATTTATATATATATATATATATATTTTTTTTTTTTTCCCAATGCCACCAGGTTTTTTTTGGCATTCTGGTATTCTCTCCTGGCATGAATGAATTGTAACTCACTCCTTAAGATGAGGTGCCTGGAAATCAGAGTTATGTTACCCTGATGAAATAACAGGTGATTAATGATAAAGAAGCATCAGGAGAGTCCTTAAACCTAACTTAACCTAAATTTCAGACCATGGTTTATCACAGGAAAAATTTCCTTTAAGAAAAAATCCTATGGTCAAATAGGAATTGCAACCAGGACCCCATGAATTGAAACCAGAAGCTCTGACCTCAAAACCATGAGGTTGCTCATAATATATATATATATATATAAAACATCACCTCTATGGTGTTGTGATTAGCACGTCTGACTGAAATTCTGAGGGTCTTTGGTTCAATTCTGATTATACTGTAAACATTTTTCTTTTGGTATTGAGTCTGGAACAGTGTTCACTACTCTGTCGCATGAGGAAACTCAGTTGCTATTTATAAGAAGGTAGCAAAATTTAATTGAATTTCTTCATTCAGAAAGGAATTCAGTCCATTGGAGGAGAATGCACAAAAGGGTGGAAAAAGCTGGAGACAGGTGAAACAACTAGTCAATGGATAACCTTTCATAGTTAAATATGGGAAATAACATTATGAGGTTCTTAATTCGTAAATTAATGAGTCATTTTTTAACATCTTACCTCATATTTTATGTTTCTTCAAACACGGGAACTAGTTTTCGAGAGACATCCTTCTCTCGAAAACTAGTTCCCGTGTTTGAAGAAACATAAAATATGAGGTAAGATGTTAAAAAATGACTCATTAATTTACGGATAACCTTTATCTATCCAGGAATACCAAAAATTAAATCAACTAAGTCAAGTTCTCTACAACAGTGGTGTAACCATACTAATTATTTTGAGTGGACCCTGATATTACAGGGTTTAGAAAGAACTTGACCCATCTCCTGACAGTTGCCATCAACTCTCACTGTTGGAAGTCTTATTTAATATCATGCAAAATTATGATAAACAATCATTAAAAAAATTAAAGTATGCATTTAAATTTTTTATCTGGAAAATTCACAAATTTTTGGGTGGGCCTGTGCCCACCTACACTACAACTCAAGTTTGCAAAGGAACTCTAAAATATTCTTATTCTTCTAGGAACTACATTATTATTTTATTAATGTTTTGACTTTCTCAACTATTACAAATACAATTTTGAAAAATGAATTTACTAGGCAAGTTATTTTCATGCAATAGTTAATACAACTCACGTACAGGCCACATGGCCTAAAACAAATTTGTTCATGATGATGATGATGAGTTAATACAACTCATGAGAAAGCCTGAAATTGGGATTTGAACCCATAATCTCCAGCTTTGTGCACTGGCACATTAAACAGTTGTACTACTCAGGAAATTCAGGAAGTGAATTTCTCTCTATTAAAAATCCCCATATACCCTTAGCATGGTCTTCTTAGTAGAACCAACTTATTGTAATGTGAATACAAGTTCACTAATAAGATAAATTATATTTGAAGAGAAAAATGTTCGCCTAGACCGGGACTCGAACCCGGGACCCTTGGCTTTCCGGGCCAAGTGCTCTACCAAGGGTCCCGGGTTCGAGTCCCGGTCTAGGCAAAAATTTTTCTCTTCAAATATAATTTATCTTTCATTGAGAAATGTTAAATCAATAATAAAAAAACATCACTAATAAGAGTATACAGGGATTTCAAATAGAGAGATATTTGTGTATGCTTTTGGATTGCTTGAGTAGCACAATTGGTTAGTGCATCTGCATGCAAAGCTCAAAATCTTGGGCTCAAATATTTTTTCAAGCAGAAATTTTTTCTTTAGTAGTATTTCTATTTTTTTCCCTGATGGAACTACAGGTTTTGCATTTATTAATTTTTATAGATGGTAAATCTTCACATTGTTCTCCTATCTGTATTTTGGTCTACCTTCCTTTTGTATCTTTTAGTGGTTTCCATTTATGAATCCAGGTTCCGATAGTTGAGACTTTTTAGCATTTTTTATTGAGTTAGGGAGCTGGCCTAATGCTCAATTTCCTCTTCTTTAGAGGGTCTAGGTTTTCTGTCATGGTATTCTCACTTGCTAGTTTGTTCTCATTAAAACCTTCTTTTTCTTCTGCAGTGGCATCACAACCCAATACTAGGTTATATTAGGTAGGTTAGATTAGGTAAGTCAAATTAGATATGTAGGTTATATTAAATTATGTAGCTTAGATTAAATTATGTAAGTATTTGGTGACCTTCATTTTTTGTTAGCTAGTTTCTCATAAGTTGTTTGAACCTACTTTATCTTTTTCTTCTATCCTTCCCTGTCCATTGCCATTCTTCTCCATGCTACTGACGCATGGAGTTCTGTAAAGTTAGTTGTTACTGCATCAATCCATCTATCCTTAGGTCTTTCAACTGATCTTTTACCAAATAGTTTCATTAAAGCATTAGGAATTCATTTTTTGGCCTTCTACAATTTATCATAAGTAATGCCATGAGTGATTTCCAAATTATCGATAAATTCACGACTCATGAAGTGAGGAGTGAATTTATCTAGAGAATTTGGAAATCAAGAGTGGCATTTGTTAGGACTATTTAACGAATAAAATTAAGCTGTTTACTCACAAATCATTATTTAAATATAGTTATTTTAAAATATTTATATATTTAATGTAAACGGCGATGTTTGAAAACAAATGAGAAACGACTGGTATGCTTCATTTGCTTCGTTTGTTCATCACTGCAAGCAGATCATATTATTTATTGCCAAAGGAACGCAATATTGTAAGAATGCACTCTAGTGGAGAAAAAATTAAACACATGAAAGTGTATATTAATTCATTTCTGATGTCCTATGATGTAAATATGACAATTATATTTTTTCTGGAATGTTATTACCTGGGGAAAAAATACATTTAAGAAAGTGCAAACAGTGGTTTCTTTTTTGGTGGTATAATCAATTGCTACATAGCATGTGCTATGTGTTGACATTCATGCACTATATATACAATCTGGTAGCCATATTTCTTAGAGAGTTAGTCACTGTAAAATAATGCTATGACCTAATCAGAATGTTAAAAAGGAGGTGCTTTCTTTATTATGATAAACTTTAGTTGGTAAATTCTAGGCAAAACATGACTGTGATTGGTTGTAAATCAAAAATCATTGAAATGTGATTGGTCATTGACTCCCATTTGGGCATGAGTTAAATAGTTTTTTTAAACATCCAGAAATCACAATGTTTAAGTGTGTAGATAGGAGTTGACAGGAATGCATGACATTTGTGACTATTTAGTACTATACACCTACTAGCAAAGTGTGTCATCCTGAGGTTGCTTCAACCCATGGAATTCTGAATCATTCTGTATATTACTGTTATCAAACATACCTCTTCTACCAACTGGAAATACTGTATACTCAGGTTGATAAGTCTACGACTCTCAATAACTTGATTGTGGAATGCAGCCCATCGTGTCTGGAGCATCTTCAACTCGCGTTCTATATGTGATGAGGAGCCATGTTCTGATAGCAGCATCTGTTCTGCTGTCTTCATAAATGTCTGAATACGAAGCTCCAACAGCTGTGAATTAACGTAACATTCAAAATTTAATTCTTTCTTGTTAAAGTTATATAGAATGCCCAATATTTCTAATGTTAAAATCTGCTTAGAGAGTATTAATTATTAATAGAGAGATTAAACTTTAGTGGTTGGGGATTATTAAGAAAATGATGTACTGATATAATTTAAAATAACTTAAAAAACAGACAAATTACTTTTCAAAGTTTTATTATTCTTTTAACACTTCTTTTTTAGTTAGTAAAGCTTATATTTTTTATTTTTCTGTTTTAAATTTATTATAGATACTTTTAAAACTAATACTAATACTAACTAAAAAGTAGTATTTAAAAGAATAATAAAATAGAAAATATTTAGTGGTTTAGAATACTGGTACATAGAACTAGAGACCTTGCATTCAAATCTCAGTTTAGGCATAAATTGTTCTTGAAGAATGAGTAATTTTTTATATCTTACCTCATAGTTTATGTTTTCTTAAACTTGGGAACTGTTTCAAGAGGAAACATCCCTCCCATTTTCAAACAGCATTATATGACTACAGGATTTTTCATTGGAATCTCCATCTACAACGTTGCCATCTGGTGTTGATTTGATGAACTTCGAGATCAGGTACCGTTCATCAGGAATTTCAAAATTCGTGGATTTAAATGAATTTAAATTTAAATGAATTTAAATTTAAATCAATGAATTTCGAAATTCCTGATCAACAGGACCTGATCTCAAAGTTCATCAAATCAATGCCAGATAACAATGTTATAGATGGAGATTCCAATGAAAATCTGGTAGTCATAATGTCGGTTGAAATTGGGAGGGATGTTTCCTCTTGAAAACTGCTGTTCCTGTGTTTGAGAAAACATAAACTATGAGGTAAGATATAAAAAATTACTCATTCTTCATTAACAATAATCTCATAATGTTATTTCCCATATTTAACTATAAACACATTCTTCTCTTCAATGTAAATGACAAATTTAAAATAAGAACAGTGAAAAATACAAATTATGGTTCTAGAATGTAATTAGCAACCTGAGGTATATAGCTCTTGGTGAGAAATAAAAAGGTATGAAAATCATAAAGTACTAAAATGAGATAAAGTATGGAATAAAAAAACTGTACATTCTATAAAATGCTTTAACAACTCCCACACACTTGTCACTATTTTTATAATGTTCTGTCTAGGGCAGGTCTTTCACTGCAATCATAATATTTTCATGCTATGTTTTGCAGCTTTACTAGGAAATTATACGTGTGGTGGTTTCCCATTGCTCTCCACACCGGTGAAATGATAAGGATGATGATGATGATGATGATGATGACCAGATGATTTTTGGAGACTGTTGGACCCTAAGCTTCCTGACATTTGTCTTACAAGGTGAGGAAAAACCCCGAAAAAACCTCAAGCAGGAAGCCTGACCCAACCAGGAATTGAACCCATGCCTGCTGCGTGACAAGGCAGCAGGCACTGCATCGAGACCATAGCGGTGGACATACTTATCACATTATGAAAAAATTTCTGACCTTTAAGATGCATTATTTCTGGTAAACACAATGACATTACCTCTATAGTTTTTTCAAAGTAAACGAATGCCACAGATGTAGATTTAGCACTGGCAAGAGACTCCCCCATACTGGCCACGTATAGCTGACAGCTGAGCACTGAGGTCATTAAGGGACGTGTTGATCTGGTGAAGATCTGAATCAAACTGACACAGCTCTAGGTGTTGTTCTAGTTGTGTTTTTGCGCTCTGTCCAAAGCGAGTTCCCATGCCTGTCGCTTCTCTTCCATCAGAACTGTCACTCTCTCTATGTCGTGTTTCCCAGGTACTTCAGGTTCCTACAAAAACCATACCAATTATTTGTAATTATTTAATGCACAAAGGCAATAAATGTATGACAATTCACCCTAAATAACAGTATATTATAGACTGCATTAATCAACATGTAATGATATAATTTAATTAATTATTCAGCAACATAATTATTTTGGCTATTTTATGTGACATAAAAATCTCTGAATCTTGCAAAGGACCACTGTATTCCAGACCTTTTAGGGAAAGCAAGTAAACATAATTATCTGCATTAGACGTTGAACTCTCTATTAAAATTCCATACAAAGCACATTAAAAATTTGTCAAGTTAGTTTAGTAGCTTGTGAACTATGCTTTTCATCTTTATTTACTTCTATTCCCAACACATCAGGGATGCACTGTATATTCGTGGTTATTGACAATTATCAGGTAACATTTGTCCTAGCGACATAGTTGTCAACATATTTATTCACATTTTCACTATAGCCAATTGCCAACTTATTTATATGGATTAGATTAGATAGGTTATATTATGTAAATTAGGTAAGATTAGGTAGGTTAAATTAGATACTATATTAGATTAATTTAAGTATAAGTATTTGGCGACCTTCATTTTTTGTTAAAGTATTTCTCATAAGTCAGCTATCCTGTCGAGCAATTATTAATAGATATATTTCTTTGTTAATATGGTGCATTTTAGGTTATTTTTAAACCAACTTCTTATTACATTTCAAGATTTTCACATTTCTTTAGGAAAAAGAGACAGACAATATATACACTGCTCAAAACAATTAGAGGAACACTATGAAATATGCAAATATTTTTTCATTGGATAAAGGTACAAACATGAAATTAATAAAGTACATTATTTGTGGTTATTTATTTATTTATTGCTGATGTCAGTAAAAACAAATGAATAATGCTGACAATTAACTTTTCAAATAATTCCGCTATGTAAGCAATTGAATCTTGTGCTTATTTTTCAAAGTTAAACACTCGTTATATAGAGTTAGTATCGTGTATGGCCTCCACGACATTCGATGACACTTTGGCACCTTCGTGGCATGCTCCCAATAAGATTCTGGATTTCCTCTTGTGGGATATTCCCCCATTCCTCCTTCAGAGCATCTCCAAGTTGCTGCAGAGTTTGTGGAGCTTGATGTCGGTTCCTGACCTTCCTGTCTAGAAGATCCCACAAGTGTTCAATAGGGTTGAGGTCTGGGCTGACCGCTGGCCACTCCATTACCTCAATTTCATTCCTCCTCAGGAAATCCCTGGTGACAGCCGCAGAATGTGCCCCGGCATTATCCTGCATAAACAGAAATCCAGGGCCTACTCCAATGGCAGCAGGTACTACATGCTCTTCCAGAATGTGCTCGATATACCGGACAGCATTCAGTCGCTGGGGAACAAGTACAAGGTCCGTACGATTGTTGTACATAACTCCGGCCCACACCATTATGGAACCTCCTCCGAATCTATCAATTTCCTGTACAGCCTCTGCAGGAAATCTTTCTCCTGGCCGTCCCCACACCCAATCGACCATCACACACTGAAACTTAAAGAATTTGGCGGTATCTTTGGATTGTAGAGGGGGGGCTGGGGGGGGGGTGGGGGGGGGCCAGGGGAGACGATACCTGGATTCGTCCGAGAAGAGCACAGACTCCCACTGGTTCAGATTCCAATCACCATGGTTTTCAGCATACGTACGTCTTGCTGCCTTATGCCCATTTGTTAAGCGTGGTTTTTTAACGGGCCTTTTTGGACGAATATTCTCTTTCCTTAATCTGTTCCTTATAATTTGGTCTGAAACCCGGATTCCAGAAACCATATGAAGGTCATTCTGCAGGTCTTTTACAGTTTTTTGTACGCTGTTGAAGAGCAGAAAGAACAACATATCTGTCATCCTGGGGGCTTGTTTTAAATTTACGGCCCTGGCCACATCTTCTACAATACTGACCCGTCTCTCTGTGCCTGTTGCGTAACCTGGACACCACGGAAGGAGAAACCCCAAGCTCTCTAGCCACTTGTCGCAGAGATTGACCTTGTCGTAAAAGATGTAGAGCATGATACACTTCAAACTCATTTAAATGCCTCATTTTGTCAGAGACTTCAATAAACAAGGTAATAATCAACATTCGTCACTATAGCAACATCAGGAAGCTTACCAATTAGAAGTGGCCAGTGCCTTCCAAATAAAAATTTCTCTATATTTGTTATTTGAGGTAATTTCTCTGTATTTAGACCATGGATCTTTAAAATTTGTACCCAATGATAAAATAAATAATTCAATTTACATATTGTCCAACTTCTTCAGCATCACAGCTTTAAAAACAATTACTTATTCAATTTATTACAAGTGTACCTCTAATTGTTTTGAGCAGTGTATATATATATATGCTCCTCAGGTAATTATTTATTTAAGGCTACATAATTTTTTGCATTTCTTGATTTATTATTTGAATTAATGTAGACTGATATATTGTAGGAATCCACTTTATTTTTATGTATAAATTCTAATATTACTCTTTATAGTTTATAATGTACAACTGTAAAACACATTTTAAGAGAACAAACACAATACTTTAAGAGAGATCAAATCTGAAAAAATAACACATATTTGTAAAGAATGTAAAGTGACGGGCTGATATTTAATTCTATCCATAAACCTCATTTTACTTTTGATTTTGAACTAATAATTTGATAATAACACTGAGCTAATGTTTTCCAATCATCTCCTGTATAATTTATCTCCCTTAAATGTTTTTCTCCCACCTCATTCTTGGCCTACCTACTGGTCGCTTTCCCTCTTGTTTCTACACCCCTCTTTCATTCTGTATTTGTGCCAATGGAGATCATGTACCTCACTGTTATGTATTTTTTCTCCATTCATTTCTCTGTTCATCTTTCATTGGTTTAAAAATTCTCAAATACTCATATTTTTTCTCCTCCTTAAAGTAAAAGTTCGTGTTTTACATCCATATAATACATTTGGGAGAATAAAGAGTTTTATATATTTTCAATTTAATGTTTTTTTGAAAGAAGTTGGGATGACAAGAGTCCCTGTAATGCATAATAGCATGGATTTCCACAATGTTAAAATAATAATACTGGTAACAATAATAAAATAATGATGAAGATGATAATGAAAATGATTATGATAGTATAATAATAATAATAATAATAATAATAATAATAATACCAATTATAACAACGATAATAATATAGTGATAATAATAATTAATTATAATATTAGTGATAGTATTAACAATATAAAGATGATGACAATAATAATAACATAATATCAATGATTATAATGATAATAATTAATAATAATAATAATAATAATAATAATAATAATAATAATAATAATAATAATAATAATATAATAACAATAACCCAATTATAATATCAATAATGATAATAATAGCAATAATGATACTAAAATAATAATAATAATAATAATGATAATAATAATAATTATAATATTGTGACAATAATAATAATAATAATAATAATAATAATAATAATAATATATAATAATAATAATAATAATAATAATAATAATAATAATAATAATAGTGACTATAATGTAAAATATACACATAACTGCTTTGTGTCTTGAAATTTTTATTTATTATTTTATTTTCTGATTTGCCTTTGATAATTGCACAACTGAAGAAAAATAATTATATTTTATGTATTATTATGTATTAGCTATCTTTACCTCTGAGGAAGAGTTACAGAGAAGCACAGACAACTTCCAACTGGAAACTGGGTAAGAATAGTATCTTTGCCAGACAGTTGGAAGAGAAGGGAGAGAGGAGAGCATACTTAACTGTGTCTGGCTTCCAGAGAACTGTCTGTCAACATCACTTCTCCCCATGTCATCAATTAATTCAAAATATTTGCTTATAAATTTAGTATTTTTGCATTTCAAATGTTTAATTATACATCATTTTAAAATTCAAACAAATATAATATCTTAATATTACTGCAAACATATATAATTATCAATTTATTACAATTCCGCCTGAAGTTAATAAGTCATTTCCCCTTAATTCCACTCACTAATCTATATCAGAAATTGGCCAACTCTTTTCTGGCAAATTCCTGAGGAAATAATGCCAAAAAAACACCTGTGGATTTTTTTTATTACCAAGTATTTCCAATTACATAACACTATTAATTTGCTTTATCAATACAATTAAACTAACTAACTAACTCATTGGCTTTATCAAACCTGGAGGTTCAAGGCTGCATGGACATAAGCTCTCCATTCATCACTATCCTGAACTAATGTTTTCCAATAATTCTCTGTATAATTTATCTTCCTCAAATCTGGTTAATATTATTTTCCTGCTCATTCTTGGCCTAACTACTACTGGATGCTTTCCCTTTGGTTTTCCTACAAGAAATTTCCATCTCCACCTTTCATTCCTTATCAATTTGTGCCACATGTCCTGCTCATCACAGTCTACTAGACTTAAATGTTCTTATTATATCAGGTTTTCAATAATTATTATGTTAAGTAGTTTTCACTTTTCCACCTGATCAATCTGTCAAATACTTATAATCTTTCCTCCTTTCTTAAAGTAAGAGGCCATGTTTCACATCCATATAGTGTAACTGTAAGAGTAACTGTTTTATTAAATTATTTTTAGTCTGATCATCTTACCTCAATATTAATGTTGATTTGTTTTGAACATGTTTCGATTATATCATAATCATCAACAGCATCTTGCTCAGACTGGTTAGATTTATGTTGCACACCCTGGATGTCGATGTCAGCTCTATCCTATGGTTGACCAAAGAACCTCCAAATATGATCACGCTCCGTCGGTATTTCAAAATTCATGAATCTGTTTTTGTTCTTCTGAATATAGATTTTTTCCCAAATAGTCAGCTCTTTTGTATTTTC
Source organism: Diploptera punctata (assembly GCA_030220185.1). Taxonomy (NCBI): domain Eukaryota; kingdom Metazoa; phylum Arthropoda; class Insecta; order Blattodea; family Blaberidae; genus Diploptera; species Diploptera punctata. The sequence continues at coordinate 36,729 of JASPKZ010001916.1, forward strand.
TAACTGTTTTAATAATTTAGTGTCTAAATTTATATTATGTTTTTCAGACCAAACATGAGCAGCAACTGCAGATTTTTCTATTTCCCCATTTTTAATATTTCTTATGTGTTCTTTGGTTCTAATTTGTAGATTTTTTTTTTTTTCCCCTATATATATCTTTTCACAACCCACACATTCAATTTGATATATTCCTGATTTTTTATTTTTATCAGTTTTTTTCATTTTTGTTGGTTTTTATTAGTTTATTTAAACTGTAGTTATTTTTCGGTGCTAATTTAATATTAAACTTCTAAAATAACCTCAAAATATCATTTTAACTTAACTTTTTTTGTTATTGTTTAAGTAGGAATAAATTTATCATTCATAAATTTATTCCTATTTAAACGATAAAAATAAAAATAAATTGATGTGAATATATAAGAAAGAATATTTACCTGCTGTCGTATCCTTGTAATGATCTGTTCACTTTCATTCTGTGTGAATTTGAACAGTTCAAGAACGGCTTGTCGAGATGCTTCATGTTCCTTTAGCAGAAGTTCTACCTCTGATATTGAACTTGGTAATCTTGTCATCTGATACTGTGACTGCAAGTTCTCGATAGTCTTCTCCAACTATAAAAAAAGTTATACACATTTTTTATCCTATGTTTGACTTTTAGCACAAATTAAATTATAAGACACAATATAAAATAAATATTTATTACTATTATCATTAATAAATCTAGCGAGAAAAAAATTGAATCTGAGTCAGAATCTGAACTGAAGATAACTAGCTTCAAATGCAGGCCTATACCACTGGGTTACTTAAGCGCACCTCCCCAGAGCAATCATATTTCCTCTTTCTTCTTCAATCTTCAAGCCTCCAATAAGTAGTGAAACTGAATTCATATGAGTTAGTGGAGGTGTTTCTCACTGCGAGAAGCTTTTATGATGAGATTTAGCTGTGATGTCAACTAACTAAAAACCTCATTGGAAATGCATTTTTCCAGACAATAACTCTTTTCATAATAATTATTATGATGGGATTTTGCTGTAATTTCAGCTAATTAAAAACTTGATACGGAAACTAATTTTTTCTAGAAACCTGTCTGCACTAGTAAGTGGACAATTCTTTATCAATGTTTTTTATTATTAATTTAACACTTATCATCAAAGAATAAATTATATTTGAAGAGAAAAATTTTCGCCCAGACTGAGACTCGAACCCAGGACTTTGGCTTTCTGGGCCAATTCTCTACCAACTGAGCTACTGGGGCAAGTTCCAATCTAGATGCAAAATTTCGTCTTATATATGCAGGAATTACCAAGTATATAAGAGAAAAATTTGCATCTAGATTGGAACTTGCCCCAATAGCTCAGCTGGTAGAGAATTGGCCTGGAAAGCCAAAGGTCCTGGGTTCGAGTCTCAGCCTGGGTGAAAATTTTTCTTTTCTAATATAATTCTTTATCATCTTCTGACTATTTATAATTGTTACTTTACTTATTAAATTGTAAATCTACTTAATCTGCATTTGTTTGTATCCATGTGTTGTCAGGTTATAATATTGGTTTATTTATGGTTTTGTTCCATACTTTACATCTCTTTGCTTGTAAGAATGTGATGTGATGGCTGTAAAGCAACTTTTGACCTACTATACCCCAACTATTGACAAAATAAAGCTCTAACTCCACATGCTCAATTCTCCCCTCTCACAATTCCTGACCATAGCAAACATTTAGTCACCGCTGAGTACAGCCGTGCCCAAGTGTAAACATATGCTGTACATATATAGTAAGATTTAAAATAATATAATAATAATAATAATAATAATAATAGTTACAACGTATTCTTGCTGTGATATAAGTCTGGTAGGTCATTTAGAGGCTAAACTCTGAAATCATCTACAACGAGGATACGTTTTTTGAATGAAGGCAATTATTGTGACTGGGAGTGTACAGTGAATGTGGAAGTGAACAACATCAACATCTCCTTATCCAATGAGAATGAAGATAGTAGCATTTGTAGTGTTTCTGATGAGAGTTCAGAGAATGATTCTGGTTCGTGATCGACAGAGGGGAATGCATAGAGGAGAAGGCACAGCCAGTGTGGGAGAAGGAAATGAGGTAAGTTTTCTGCCATAACTGCTTTTTGTAATTGGTCCAGCTCTAATAGCCAGTATTCTAGTGGTACAGCCTGTTTTACCCCAAAAAGCATAGTTTTCATAAGCCTAAGGGATTTTAGAAATGTTTTATGACTGAAAGTACGAAGAGAAGTCTGGCCTTGGATATGTATATGCGGGTGATAATCAGGGGATGGGATAAAAAGCTAATGACTGCCGCTTACTTGGTTTATACCACTGATGAACAATAAAACCAACACCCCTGAAACTTTCTTTGCACAAATCATCCATCCACAATTTAGATCACAAAAATGGTAAAAAAAAGTGCATGATATGCAAGTATATACAGTAATTTTTCCAGACAAGGAATCTGTAAGCAACAATTAATATAACCAGAGTAAAAATGAAATACAGACCTCTGCTAAATTCTTGAAAAAAGATATTAACATCTGAAGCAATATTTGATATTCTGTGATTATAATTTGTAGTTTATTGTGTAACTCCAAGAGTTTTTCCATGATGGATTCCTTCTGTCCATGAGTATCACCTACAAATAAGAATAAAATATATTTTAATCCACATCAAATGAATAAATTCTAAACAAATTACTCTCATTGCACAGACACTTGTGAAATACAACTAAGTTAGTCTTTTTTTTCTTACAATTATTATGTATAGTCTGTAGCCAAGCAGCTTGCATGATGCCTTGGTGCAGAGCTATGGGATTTGCAGTTATTTCAATCGTCCTAAGGGAACAAATTTTCTCATGGAATTTCAGACAGTATGAGACTGGTGTCCACCCAATATCATGAGGTATTAAGGATAGCTACAATAGGTAGAAACTCCAGATTGAGAAAATCCGTTATAACAGGAGGGTGAGCCGACATGTTGGCATGTTGACCACATGTCAACCCTAAATTGGCTGGAAGATCATCTCTGTGATTAATACAAGTGGATTTGAGGCCAGCAGGCCGGATGGTAGAACAAGGCTTTTTAGGTCTGTCATGTGATTGAGTTCATTTTTAATATATAGTCCACTGATCCATGCTATAAACCGCATGGCTTAAGGCATGATGTCTTGGTTTACGGCGCTATAGGACTTGTGTTGGTTTGAGTTCCCCATGGGGAAGAAATTTTCTCATGAAATTTCAGCTAGTATGAGACCAGAGTCCAACCAGCAGTGGAGGAATTTGGGCAGCCACAAAGAGTAACAGCTCCAGGTTGAGAAAATCCACTATATTGAGTTAAGTGGTAGCATGTCTGCCTCCTATCTGTGGGACAAGTTCAATACCAAGTGATCTTGGAAATTTTTGTACAAACATTTTTGTTGGTCAATGATTTAGATAAACATTTTTCTAATTAATATGAGTTAAGGTTTAGCCTCATATTTTTTTTTATTTCTTGCAGACTAGTTTCTTCACACTTGCATGGATGCTCAATGCCTCCCAACTTGACAATATCACACAAGTGACAAGAAATTAGTCTGCAAGAAATATACAAAATATGAGATGAGTCTAAAATCCTAACTCATAATAATTAAAAGAAACCTCATAGTGTTACTTCCTTCAACTATTAAATATGTTTTTCTCTTTTCCATTAATTACAATAGTTTAGTTGTGTATATTAATTTAATTATCTTGATCATATTAATAGCTTTAGCTTCTTAATATTAATTTAATTTTTGTTGGTCCTCATGAAATAATAGTTTATGCTCTTCTCTAGTACCAAAATTTGTAGATTCAAACTCTGCCAGGGTTGATGGATTTTCAAAGATGTAAAAATCCTTAATATGACTTCCTTTGGAATAAAAGTAAAGTTATGAGTTCCTTATCATAGTTTTAAGGCACATAAAATAACCTCATGCCTAAAATAAGAGGCATTTGAGCAAAATTTTTTAGGCATTTCATGCCCAGATTTGAATTGTAACACTAATGATCTGAGCAGTGAAAGGGCATTGTTAATTCAAATTCCAAGATTTAGGGTTAATGTAAAATATGTTTAATTCATGTTTATGAGTGGTTGCAATATAATTAATTGCTTAAGGAACAGAAGCAGCAAAATAATAACTACTCCAGGCAGTAGATTGTCAAAATAAGGACATACAGTCTGATATGATATTAACAAATTTTAATCATAAGAATCAAATGCATTGTGAATTCTTCTTACCTCATATTTCTATGTTTTTTTTTAAACACAGAAGTATGAGATAAGAAGAATTCACGATTCATTTGATTCTTATTAATAAAACCTCATAATGTTAAAATTCCCAAATTTATTATATTAAATTTTAATTATATCTACTACCGCTGTGGTCTCAGGGTAGTGTGGTGCCTTGTCATGGAGCAGGACCGGGTTCGATCCCCGGTCAGGACAAGTTTTCTGGGTGATGGATTTTTTGGGGTTTTTCCTCACCTGTAAGACAAATCTCAGAAAAACTTCAAGGTCCAAATGGTCCCCAAATATCATATGGCCATCATTAACATATTCATTAAGTTTAGGATTAAGGCCTCTCCTGGCGCATCATATACCATCGGGGTTGCATAACTCTGCCTTCCAGGCACCCCAACCTCAGAAGTGGGTTACAATAACGCCATGCTAGGAGAGTATACCAGAATGTTGAAATGACAACGGGGTGGCATTGAATAAAAAAAAATTGAATATATGACATTAACAAATTTTAATCATATCTACATTTAATCACATCATTAACTTTGTAGACGTGAAGTATTAACAACATACCTTTCTGACCTAAGGATTCAGCTGATTTCATTCTTATTTCTACTTCAGACTGCGCTCGCTTAACTTCAGACAGAACAATCTGCAGTTTCTCTTCAAGTTCTCTGGCAATTGCTTTAGAAGATCGGGTATCTGTTGTAAGCACTGGATATAACTGAGTATCTAATTTAGAAACCCAATCAACAGTCTGCAGCAAACAAATAAATCAACTAAAACATTTATACTTTTCATAATATTCATTTGTTAGTAAAGTAAGAAATTCTGACTTTTTAATTTCCTTAATCACTTCTCCCTATAACTAACTAACTCACTGGCACTATCGAGCCCACAGATTCCTGGCCGCATGGACATAAGCTCTCCATACATCCCTATCCTGAGCTAATGTTTTCCAATCATTCCCTGTATAATCCACTTCCCTCAAATCATAGTTAATGTTATTCTCCCACCTTATTCTTGGTCTATTAACTGGGCAATTTCCCTCTGGTTTTCCTGATCACTTCTTCCTATATATATTGTAATTGATGAATTTTAATTTGAATGAGTACAGAATTTATTAATTAGTGATAAAAATAGTCTCAGATAGTAAGCAAAATGTTGTGAAATAGAATAATATGTAGTAACTTCTGGTCAATGATACATAAATCACTAATTACATGTAACATAGTTGAATCTTAAGAAAACACATTAATGTACTGTCATTTGTTAAAATACAACCTAATATTGATTTCAAAATAAGCATATCTGATACTGAATAATATCATATGTGCAACAATCCACGAGTCTTGAAAAGAGGAATTCAAAATAGTATGTGCAAGTTTTGAAAATGACACTGATTTTGAATAACTAACATTGTTATTTCCCAGAGAAATTTCACAAACTGCACAATCAACAACACAAATTTAAAATAAAATCAATTTTGTTAATATTAATTTCAATATTCTAATAAATTGAGTTATTTTCCTGTGTTTTAATAGTGTTTTGCTTTGAGGTTAAAATCTCCACACCAAAGCCCTACAAAAATATCAACAATATGAGGCTATCATATTAAAGGTAAGATATTTGTAAAAACTGACAGCCTCATGAGCTAGTGGTCAGCTTTTCTGACTACTGTATATGAGGTCCCAGGTTCAATTCCCAGTCAAACCATAGGATTTTTTTCCTTAAAGGGAATTATTCCTGTGGTTGTTCATGGTTTACAATTTAGGTTAAGTTTAGATTAAGAACTCTCTTGGCACTTCATTATCATTTATCATCCATCATATCATCAGGGTAATGTAGCTCCGCCTTCTATGCACCCCAACTTTAGAAGTGGGTTATAATTATGCCAATGCCAGGAGAGAACACCAGAAATGTCGAAATGACAATCTGGGGCATTGAATAAAAAAATTTGTAAAAACGGTATAAAAACTATATAAAATTATGAACAAACAAAATATGTCATGTGCATCTTGCCCCAATTGTTAATTAAGATGTTTATATGAACATTTTGAAACTCTTAAGCTTGTTTCATAAACATACATCTTAACACATTGGTGACCGACAGCTGTGCGTTCCACCCCACCGCTGCTAGACCGGACATTTCTGTCAGGAGCGTGGACTTTTAAATTTTAAACCGCACTAGCACAGTGTGATTTTTACATCAATATATTTACAGTCAATAACAATAATGCATAAGTAAATCTTTATAAGTGTTCTCACCAGACCTTCTAGTAGAAATTGAGGGTTTGATAGCGTTAAGAACATTTCCCTTTATGTAAAGACACAGGGCAAAAGAGCATATGTAGCGAGTTTCTTTTCTTGTATTCACTACAATTGCGGCAAGGTTTGGAAGGTTTATTTTTTTTCAGACACAGTTGGTGTTCATTTATGTTTCTTCATGACTCAGCCTTCTTGGTCGGTCTTGACATGGTGTCCTTTTCACACTGTCTTTCTTCCTCTTCCCTGTCATCTGTTCCTAATTTCACGACTGCCAAACAAGAGGCTGTTTCAAGAAAAAAACTTCTGTTTGACATATTGTTGTTAGGATTTTGAAATTTATAGACCCAAGAAGCATTAAAGAGTGCACAGTTCAGAAGACACAATACAACTTTCTTGCTTCATTTCACTGTTTTTCTAAGGATGGAGTAATATGATAGGTACTGGTCAGCCCTGTCTACACCCTTCACATACTTGTTATATTGAAGTATTCAATAGGACATTTTTACAACTTTACCCCTCCCACTCTCGTGTTGCCTGATGCAATGTGTTAACCATTCTTACGTCTCTTTTATCTTTGGATGTTTGTAGCAAAAGGTTCCCCTTACTACAAAATACACATTCTCCTGGTTTTAGTTTATTTCCTGCTTCCACAAATGATTTTGTAAGCCCTCTGTTAATCCTTATTGTTCCACAAACTATCGTCTTTTTCTTGCGAGCAAATTTTCAACTATAGCCACACTGTTATAATAATTATCCTGGTAGAACATGATGCCACAGATATAAATTCGGCTCCAGAACGCAAAATAGTGTTTCTTCTAATTTTTCCCCTCTGCAACATATATTTACAGGCTACATACGTATCCCGTAATCGCCTAACTATCGGCACTAAAATTCCATATTTCACCAGCCGTCTGTCTTAAAATTGTAAACAACTCTTTCTGTAAAGTTGGCATTTTCATAAAGGAGAAGAGAGGGGTACAAAAACAACTAAAGTTTATTTCACAATGAGAAAAAACAAAATTGCATGCTCCTTCAAAAGTGAAGAGGCTGAAAAACCATAGAAAACGTAAACACGGAAATCTCCGTGACCCGTCGTCTAGCGCTGGCCATTTAAACACAGAGATCTCCGTGGCCCGTCACCAATGTGTTAATTATATTTGAAGAGAAAAATTTTTGCCTAGACCGAGACTCGAACTCGGGACCTTTGACTTGCCGGGCCAAATGCTCTACCAACTGAGCTACCGAGGCGAGTTACGATCTATACGCTAATTTTTCTCTTATATACGTTGTAATTCCCTCTCTCCAAATGCTTTTGAAACCATTGCTTCTATCTTTACAAATGGCAGCTTCTTAGTTAAGAAGACATTTATTGGGAATTTAACATTACTTTATAAAGCTGGTAAGGCTTCTAATGATGTTTTTATTATTGATTTAACATTTCTCACTGAAAGATAAATTATATTTGAAGAGAAAAATTTTCGCCTAGACCGAGAAATGTTAAATCAATAATAAAAACATACATCTTAATTACTATCAATATAGGCTCAAAATCTATAGAAAAACACAAAGAAATTGTGTGACTCAAAGTAAATATCAATAAAAGTAAATATATGATCAGAAATATAGAAATATTTTATATAATGGAAGTGGATAGTTAATGAGAGATGAAGGAAATTTTGAAGAAGTAGCTGAATTCAAATACATAGGAACAATAATACCAAACAGGAATTAAGTGCATAAGGAAATTAAACATACACTCTAGAAATGCATGCTACTGTATATTACAGGGACTGCTGTCATCCCAAAACTTCTCTCAAAAATGTTAAACTAACAAAAAAAATAAACAAATAAATAAATACATATACACACACACACACACACACATATATATATATATATAATATATATATATATATATAAAACAGTTATTCTTTCAGTTATATTATATAGATACAAAGCATGGACCATTAATTTAAGGGAGGAGAAAAGATTATGAGTATTTGAGAGTAAAGTTATTAGGAAAATATTTGGACCAAAGAGAGACGAACTGACAGGTGAATGGACACATGACAATGATCTACATGATCTTTATTGGAAACCAGATTGCACAAAGTACTGTTAAATTTTGTGGACGGTGATGAGCAAGGACAAGTGGTGCAAATGTGGCATGAAAGAGGAGTATGCAAACTTCATGTAGGAAAACAAGAGGGAAAGCATCCAGTGGGTAGGCCAAGAATAAGGAAGGAGAATAACATTAACCATGATTTGAGGAAGGTAAATTATACAGAGGATGACTGGAAAACATTAGATCAAGATAGGGATGTAAGGAGAGCTTATTTTCAGCAGTAAACCTCTGGGTTTGATGGTGCCAGTTAGTTATGTTTATGGACTGCATAATGACTAATATATATTTGTGGGAGAATGGTAACAAACATTAAAACCAATTGCAAGTTAGTAAATAATTTGTAAATACACAGAATTGAAACTTGCAAAATTAAGATAAATAGTTGTCATAAATAAAAGTCTAAACAGTTAATCAAAGTTAATTAACAAAATATATGAGCTATTAACAACTGATATGAATGACATATGTCAGCAAATGTGAAAGATAAAAGAAATATTATTATATATAAACAGATATCAACTTACTCTATTACTTTCAGTAATTGTCATCTCCCATTGAACCTTGAACTCTTTCTCGATGGTGAGGTTGGACTGCCATGTTTGCCATGAGTCTGCAATCACTAGTTGTCGGCTACCAAAGTGTTCCAGCAATGTTTCCACGCACAAGCTTGCACGCTTGATATCTAGATAAGGGTCCCCGACCTGCTCAAGAAATAGAAATTGGAATGAAGCCAGGATTCCAATTTAGAATCTCATAAACATAAGGAAACCAGACACGGCCAAGGAATTAAATACTGAACTAGTGAAACCAATTTCAAATTTTCCGCATGTCTGCCAACTTATACAATATTATTGCATTATATTTCCTGTTTCTCTGAAGAGAGAATAATAATTAAAAACAAAACTTGATATTGGCATTGTGTTGTTAATACCTATTCAATATTTTTGCTAAAAAAAATTAATTAATTTCAGTCCTGAAATTCCTGATGTTGTTAATTTTCTTTTTCATTTCCAATGTAGCTAGTATAGGGTGTTCAAAAAATTCAATCAAGTCAGTCTGAATTTATGTTAATTATTTGGCTTGAAAAATATTTTTACCTTTATCTTTAAATTATTTATTATTTTTTATAGGATTTAATATTATTATATGATTTAATATTTTTATAGGATCAAATATTTTTACATTTTTTTTTTTTACTTCCAATGTAGTAAGTCCTGAATTTCCCAATATTATTAAATTTTTCACTCCCATTATAGTCAGAATAAAGTGTTTAAAAAGTGATATGAAATAAAATTGTCACTGGATTTGTTAGAATAAATTCTTTTGGAATTTGCTAACTATAATAACATCAACAATAAAAATAACAATAACAACAATAAATATTATTATTATTATTATTTAAACTGACAGAGTTATGACATTCTACTGAATCTGCCCATGAATAAAATTCATACATATCACATTGATAACAGCAGAAACAAAATTAATTAAAAAAAATTATTTAACAGCAAATTCATGTATAAGAAATGAATTAAAAGATAAAAGTGAATTTAAAATCATGTTCACTTTAATATGCATTGGCCATGAAAGAGTTAAATTAATAGACTATTTAAATCAAGGAAAAATAAATTGCCACAATTCCTATAACTGTTGAAATATGCTAAAAACAAACTTGTGTTTTCCAATAATGCTAGTTAATTGACTCAAAATGACAACCTGGGGCATTGAATAAAAAAAATTACATTATCTCTTCCTCATTTTTCTCCTTGTGCAATCTACATAAGGAGATGGATGTGGACCACCTTCAACAATGTCCAACCCTTTCATCCAAATCTACAAAAAAAAAATCCAAGGCACAATAGACCTAGAAGGCCCTTGGCCTACCAGCCAGCTGCTGGGATCACATCAATGTGCGTTAACTACAGAAATGGACAATTATCCAGCCAGTATAGGGATAATACATGATTAGCATATCAAATTCCCCACGTTGCTGGATGGACAATGGATTCTTACAGGTAAAATTCCAAGAAAAAATGTCTTCCCCAGGGGAACATGAACAGTGCAAGTCCCATAGCTTTGCACCAAGGCATCATGCCTTAAACCACTTGACTATAGCGCAGGACCCAATTCTACAATATCTGGAAAATTATGAGAGCAAGAGAGCTAATGACTGCATTGCAAACTGCTCTGCATTAATAAACAATAACAACAGCACTGTAAGGTATGTACCGTATATCTCGGCAGATAAGGCGACCTTCAGATAAGACGAGATATAGATTTTTGTCAAAGTTTTATAGTTTTAGCATATATCTGTCCTATAAGACAACCCCCAAACTATCAACGGCCTATGAATTTAGTTTAGATCAGCGATCATTACTAGCTAACTGTATAGCCTATACAAAATTACCATATTCGTAATTTTTCAAATTAAATCTTTTGTTATATATTAATATTTTAACCCCTCATTATGATAAATAAATACATTTTATTTTCATTCAACCGGCAACACTGCTACACTTTCGATAAGTTGTACTAGCACGAGAGATGAGATCTGTCACATGGAAGGCGATAGAGGGGAAAGGAGATTGTTATGATAAGGAAGGAAGACTTGCCGCGTGAGAAATTTCTTGTTATGCTATTATCAAACCCAAAGATATAAGTTATCCGCATATTTAAATGTTATACAGTGCCCTTTACATCATGCATAGTAATAATAACACTATAATAATAATTAAAAGATACGTTGGTGAGTTATTTTTTCATTTTATAATGGTTTTAATTTATATAAATTTCAATCTAATTTTCTTGTATCTGTACTGTAAGACGATCCTGGATTTTGGGGATTTTTTTATGGTTCAACTATTGTCTTATCTACCGAGATATATGGTATATACAATTTTTCTCATTAAAATATAATAATTCTTCTGAAAGTGTTTAATTTTCAAATATTCATAATATTTTTTATTTATAGACAACCTTCATCATCTAATAGTCTATTAATTGAGAATATACCATTCTGTAATAATGTATTTACAATAAACTGTCAATAAATATTTATAGAAAGATTAATAACTTACCTTGGACGCATCCTCAATGAAAGTCTTCCCAACATTCGTAAGCTGTCCAAACAGTTGCTGTATCGACAACCACTTCTGCTCGACTGATCTGATTCTATCTTCATCGGTTCCATCAGTTGATTTCCTAAATTCTTCCTCAGCAGAATCAAATTCATTGGCTAATTGAACAGCCAGTGTGTGGAATTTTACATAGATAATGGCCAGGTCTATCCTACTTTCAAGCATTGATTTCAGATTTAACCAGTGGGAATGAAGAGCATCTACTTTTTGGTCCACATCTTCTCGTTGTTCATCATCCAAAAATTCCAGAATTGGTGGTAGAGTTAACAGAAGGGCATTAATTTCAACACCTTTTTTCTGTTGCAGAACAGAAAACATTAATCAGAATTATAGAATTCTTAATACAGATTTTTTATTTTTATTTTCTGTTATTTATACATAGAGATGCTTTCAAATCTAAGGTCATACAGTATCAACTTTTTAAATGGCACTATGAAATGGTGAATATGATGAAATTAATCCCAATAATAGAATTCCAAACTAGAATTTGTCTTGTATTCTATCCCTATGTTCTCATGTGGGGACATGAATGCTCCATACTTAGTTATTTGGCCAGTCTAATTTAGTTATGTTTCTTTCCCTACAGAAGTCAATGAGTGACATGTGATCAGCACATTACTTGAATTAAACATCTGATAAGCAACTTACTTGGATGGTGGAAGACCAATTACATTTATCTCAGAGGCACTAATTTAGACATGAGGTTCATTTACAAGCCTGAAAAGTTTCAGACTTGGGACCCATGGCTTAATGTTTTTCCTAGGGAACTTGTTCCTTAGATTATTCCATCCTAAAAATCTATCAATTCAGGCCAGGTTTGAACCTGTAACCTTCAATACCAGGAAAAAATATCTCAATCAGTTTGGTTGGCACTGTGTTTTGAAAATTTAAAAGTGAGGTCATAAAAGCCTAATACTTGTAAGGAGGAAGAAGATTTTGAAATACTGTAACATGGAATTAAATGTAAATAAATAAGCATAGCTTACTTGTAAGTCATCTAGTAATTGTTGATGTAAATCTAGAAAATCTTTAGCCATTGCAAGGACACTCCCCATATCCTGATGTCCTTGTAAAAATGCTTCTGCAATACTAACGAGCCAAGAAAACAGCTGTAAATAAAAATTAAATATAGTAGTTAGTAAAAAAAAATATAAACTTTCAAGATTAACATTATTGATAAATTAGTGAGATAATATATTTTAAAATAATTTTAGGTCACTGTTAAAGCTACTATTTTTTGTTATTACGCAACAAGCATAGAAACCCTTGGCCTTCCAGCCAGCTACTAATCTAAGGATTTAAAGAGAGATCAGGGCTTGCTTGGTTTAGGCTAGGGGCATGGAAATTTCTAAAAATTAGCGATGATCACGATATGTGAATATGTCCAATATGTGGGAACTTTGAAGACGAGATACATATATTAGGAAAATGTGATGATTTAGAATATTGGAGACGTCAGTTATTACCGGAAAGATTTCTAAATTCAAATCGGGAAAGATTGGCATGCTACGAGTTATTGGTAAATCCAGAAAATTGGATAAACTTGGGTAAATTTCTGGACAAAACGCGGAAAATAAAAACAACACTCATTCATGAATAAATATATGTTATCAAAACGCAATACCATTAATTCTTAATAATTATACATAACTTAATTAGTGTATAATGCTATTGTATTATTATGTAATTGTAATATTATTGTGTTTTCTTTATGTAATTGTAATGTTATTGTTTTTTTTCTTTATATTATTACCAATTATTACTTTATTATTAATTAAATAAAAATAAAACTACATTTTATTTTTATTTAATTAATAAATATGTATTTTCATCAAGTAAAAACCAACTCAATTGATTATTTATTACTTTATTGTAACGGACTGTCAACAGCATGTAAGGCTTACTGCCCGTGCGACCCATATTTGTAAATAATATTGTAAATATCTTACTTTTTGACTAATAAAGTCTACTACTACTACTAATCTCACATACATATGTGTTAATCACAGAGGTTACGATCATCCAGACATTACATGTAATCAGCATGTTGGGTCCCCCAAGCATTATAGTTGGTTTTCCCAACCAGGAGCTACAAAATTCCTCATGATGATGGGTGGGCACCAAACCCATACTGGGTGAAATTTCTTGAGAAAATTTCTTTATCCAAGAGACTCTTAGAAGCGCAAGTGCCATAGTTGTGTATCAAGGCATGATGCCTTAATCTGCTCAGCTCTGGCATAGGATTTCTTCTTCTTCTTCTTCACAGTTTAGGCTTATTTTCTAGCCTGTTCTGGCTCCAAATTGCTGCTCTTTCCATCTTTCCCTTGGTCTTCCCAAACTTCTTCTTCCTCATGGTGAATAGTTGTATGCTGCTTTTGGTATTCCATTCTCAGTCATCCTTGCCAAGTGCATAGGATTTATTATACTAAATTATACATTAGGTTAATAATAGTTAATGAAAATCACCCAAGTGAGTGAAGCTTGTATATTTGAAAATTTTTAATCCCTTTGTATAATACGATTATTCATGATGTATTGAACTTTTTATAGAAATTGTCACTATGAGACTTAATTTAAAATCAAAATTAAATTCTTTTTATCTTATCTCACATCCCATCTTCCAATTAGACTGGTTTCAAAACCTAGGTGATTTCATCATCAGCAATTTAAGTAATTTTACGACCGATGTTGTGTCATCCAGGAGCACTGCTGCTTACTCCAACTGTTGGTGGACCGATAAACCCCTGAATCAAATCAACTTCCCCAGGAATTTCAAAATTTATTAATATTTTTTTTGTTTTTATGTGGATTTTTTCCAAACCATGAGCTCCTTTTGTTTTTCTGTTTGTTTTATTAAAGAAAGGCTAGATTAATAAAGCAAATAGAAAAGAAAGGCTAGTTTAATAAAGCAAATAGAAAAATCAAAAGAGCTCACGTTTAGGAAAAAATCCACATTCATAAAAACAAGAAAGAAAAATTAATGAATTTTGAAATTCTCTGGGAAGTTAATTTGATTTGGGGGGATTCATCAATCCACCAACAGTTGGAGTAAGTAGCAATGTTCCTGGAGATGAAACATTGATTGTAAAATTACTGATGATGAAACTGCCTAGGTTTTGAAATCGGTCTATTTGGATATGAGGTCAGGTAAAAAGAATTTTATTTTAATACCATGATAAATTTCTTACCATTATATTAATAACATTGTGTAAATAAGGCATCAGGTGTACTATTATGATGCTCACTTAAGGTCTGCCATTCAGAAAGTCATACCAAATATGGAGAAAGTGCGACATTCAATTTTATTCCTCAGGAAACAATGTTGCCAACATGAGGCATATACAACTGTTTTCTGTACATTGAAAGGTTTATATTTATAGTTATATGTCATGAATGGGTTTTAAGGGTAAGCAATGGCTATTTAAAGGTGACAGGTCTGAAATTACTGCTTCAGGATTTATATATATATATATATATATATGATTAAGAAAGTTTTCTTGGGTTTTTTGCGTCATGGATTCAAGGTTGGCCTAGCCACTGATTCTGACTTTTGGAATGATCCCACCTGCTATTATCAAGGAATGATAGGTTCGAGTCACTAGTTTCGGTTTTATATAGTTAAACACGTTGCATTTTCATTGCAGTCTGTTTCAGAAGCTGTACACCCATCCAAGGGTCGACCATGCTCCATGTTGCCCAACCATGGTATTTTCATATCTTCTAAGTTGTCTTGGTAGGCAGCGAGAGCAGTTTTCCATGTAGATGGTAATCTATGGGCATCATCTCAGGTGTTCATAGAATGTGTCTTTTCTCAATTTCTATTGCTTCCCAGTAGATTCTTGATTTTCAGGATCTATTTTAGCCAAAGTTCTATATCCTGTGAGGTCAATCTTGTGACCCTTCCATTTCATAAATATACAGAGAAAGAATTCTCAATATTGTTTATGTTAAAATAAGTCACCGCATGCTATATTTTAATTTTTATGTTAGCAATTGCATGTAGTAAAAGGGTTTGAGAAACGTAATAATTAATTTTCCACATTCATTTTAATAACATAACATACCAAATTTTACATAGAATGAAATAAACAAAGAGTTTCTCCCATATTCCCCTATATCAAATTTCATTCCACCATTTCTCCATACTCATCTCATCCATTTCGTTTCATTTCATTCATCTGCTCTTGTGAGGTGTATTAGGTATGGTCAGCGAGCACCCTTTCATTCACAGAGCTCTATAAATAAAGGGGCTTCATCTCATCCTGTGTTGGACACGAAATGAGGATATTATTACTATTATGAAATAAACAATTTTGTCAATGTGGATAATGACTGATTTTTATTATTGAGTTTCTCCACTAATTAAATTATTTAAATAATCTCAAATATTTAAGTACATAGAAGGTATTTATTTAAATTAATGCTATATTATTATTATATCAAAAAACTTACCTCATTTTGTTTTTCAAGAAAGCCTGTAAATGCTTGGCTTAAACGCACATTTTCTTCCTTATGAGCAGTACATAATTCTCCCAGATGAATTTTTCGATTTTCTATTTCTTCTACAGTACGTTTCACACCCTGAAAATATAAATGTCAAAATATTCTTAGCCACGTAAAGATCAGATGACTATTTGATTGCACTATTAACCACCTACAAATATCTTGCATACAAAAGGAAGTGCATATGACTTTGAAAAGAGGATGACAATATTTACCAACGTTATATGCAATGCATCCCATTTTGAAGGTGAATTTTTAAGAAATAAAGTATGTTTAATACACTGGAAAATATGATACGGTTATATGTGACACAAATATTATTACCTCTATTCCTGGAGATCCTCTGCCGACAGTTTCAAGTAAAGAATAGCCTTCTTGTAGTGGAGGTTCGGATATTTCTTCAAGTGATTTAGAAATGTGAGAGTGAAGTTGAACAAGTTGTGGTGAAGAAGCTGACAGCTTAGTCGTCGTTAACTGGACTTCGAGTTGATCCAGTTTCGTTATAGCCTGATAAAATAATTCAATATTCTAAAATTGTATTAAACTTTTTTTTTAATCACCCATGCTACAATAGACACATTTCAATTGTAATTTTAGTATCAAAATGATTTTTTTTTATAAATTTATTATGGAAAATAACATTATGAGTCTTTCTGTTGATAAATATGAATGAGAAATGAAAATTTTACCTCATAAACTCCATGTCCTTCAAAGTACAGGAAAAAACAGTTGTTCCCATCTTCAACAATTTTTACGACTGTTGAATTTTTGTCTTCACCTTCATCTTGTGTTTGGGAAAAAATATACATTCAGAAGAACAAATTTAGATCCATGAATTTTGAAATTCCCGGCAAAGTTCAACAAATCAACATTAGATAGCAGTTTAGAAAATGAAGGTGAAGACAAAAATTCAACAGTCGTAAAAATTGCTAAAAATAGGGTTTATGAGGTGAGATTGTCATGACTCGTTAATATTTATTTTTAAAATGACTTACATTTACAAATTAGTTTATATATATATATCCATCCATAGTAATTCTGCCCAAAGGCAGGTCCTTCACTGCAATCATAGCATTTTCATGCTATGCTTGTAGCTTTACTAGGGAATTGTAGGTGTGGTAGCTTCCCGTTGCTTTCCACACCGGTGAAGGATGATGATAATGATAAGGATGATGATGATGATGGCCATATGATTTCGGGGACCATTTGGGCCTTAAAGTTTTCCTGACATTTTGTCCTACAGGTGAGGAAAAACCCTGATAAAAACCTCACCCAGAAAAACTGCCCCGACCGGGGATCGAACCCGGGCTTGCTGCGTGACAAGGCAGCACGCTACCTCGAGACCACAGCAGTGGACATATATATATATATCTGTTGGTCAATGAGAATGAAGCAAGCTCAAGGAATGTGATATGCAGCATGTTATATTAAGTAGGATTGTGTCAATTTGCCTTGCATCAGTCAATGAGTAGGCATTCTAATCACGAGTCTGATTGTATAATGTGTTCTTTCTCACAAATCATTTTTAAAACTAAATGGTAAGTAAATCCTTTAATCAATGGTAAAGAGAAATATTTTTGCCTGAACCAGAAATTGAATGCCGAACCTTCAGCTTTCCATGCTGATGCTCTGACTACTGAGCTAATTCAGGCTACATTCCTATCCAAGCATAAATTCTCCCTTTACCTTACTCTCTTGGTTCCACATTCAATGCAATTAATCATCATTCACAAATGCATAATGAATGGCTTCTACATTATGAAGACATGAAAGGACTCCACCACAGCTATAGCATTATTTATTAATTTATATTTGAAGAGAAAAATTTTCGCCTAGACCGGGACTCGAACCCGGGACCCTTGGCTTTCCGGGCCAAGTGCTCTACCAACTGAGCTACCGAGGCGAGTTACGATCTAGACGCAAATTTTTCTCTTATGTACGTTGTAATTCCCTCGCGCCAAATGCTTGAAACCATTGCTTCTATCTTTGCAAATGGCGGCTTCTTAGTTAAGAAGACATTTATTGGGAATTTAACACTACTTTATAGCCAGTAGGGCTTCTATTGACGATTTTATTATTAATTTAACGCTTCTCATTGAAGGATAAATTATATTTGAAGAGAAAAATTTTCCCCTAGACCGGGACTCGAACCCGGGACCCTTGGCTTTCCGGGCCAAGTGCTCTACCAACTGAGCTACCGAGGCGAGTTACGATCTAGACGCAAATTTTTCTCTTATGTACGTTGTAATTCCCTCGCACCAAATGCTTGAAACCATAGCTTCTATATTAATATTAAGAAGCTAAAACTATTACTAAAGCTATTTTCTATAAGTAAATTAATGTACACAACTAAACTACTGTAATAATTGGTAAAGAGAACATTTTTGCCTGAACCGGGAATCAAACCCCAAACCTTCAGCTTTCTGTGCTGGTCAGAGTGTCAGTACAGAAAGATGAAGATTTGAAGTTTGATTTCTGGTTCAGGCAAAAAAATTTTCTCTTTGCCATTGATTACAGTAGTTTAGTGGTATACATTAATTCACTTATTTCAATCATAGTAATAGCTTTAGCTTCTTAATATTAATTTAATAAGTAACCCTTACTCATATCTGACATAATGATAGGTCGAGGGATGAGAAGAAGATTTATGAAAAACAAAGGTGCCACCTGGTCAAGCCTGTTGCACTATTATATGGATAGATGAAATGAAATGGATGACGTAAGTATGGAAAAATGAGACATTTATTTTTTATAGAGGAAAATGGAAGAATGTCCATGAAAAGTCTGCCCTGACTGATTTGTTCACCACAAACTTCACATGGACTGATAAAGGTACAAATTTGGGACCCAGGTGGAGGGCTTCTTTTTAAAACTAAATAAAAATAACAAAACACAACTATGTCAATATGATTTCATTAGTCACAGTAGACGGTAAATCCCCTTCCCCTCATGTCTTAAAATACAGTACAGCATTGCATTATTCAATGTGAAACCTATGCCAACCCACGTAACTATAGAAATAAACTGGATTCGAAGTGGCAGCTAAGCAGTGATCTTGAGGTGATTAATAAAATCCCATGAACTATATGTAAAAATAAAGTAGGATATACAAAACATGTCTTGAAACAAATCGCGACAATATGTGACACCTAAGACAATTTTGTGTAATACTGTGAGGAATTGGAAGTGACACACTTGCATTTTCTCTCACTTTCCTCATTCTGCACTCACATTCTTTCACTGTCAATAGTTACTAGATCTTAAGCCTTAACTGGAGTTGTGCGTTTTGTGTGCCATTAGTGGAGTTGTGGGGTTGAAAAAAGATACCAACAGAAAATGTGATAGTACGTGCAGTTGTATTTGTATTTATTGTGAAAAATAGAATTATAAAATAGTTTGTTTATTTAACTAACTGATTGTGGAATAATATGGATCATTTGGGGGAGGGAAATTCACTAAATTACAGGATATAGCACACGTGTAGTGAAAAATTGAACAATAATTACCACGAACGTCTATACAATGCATTTGTCAGATTTTGTGTTCACACACATTTTTTCACTGAAATTTCAAAATACACTGAATAAAAGCTAAATTACAGGATATAGCACAAGTGTAGTGAAAAATAGAACAATAATTACCACGAACATCTATAGAATGAATTTGTCAGATTTTGTGTTCACACACATTTTTTCACTGAAATTTCAAAATACACTGAATAAAAACCCCACATAATTTACAAAAACTTTCTTTCATAATAGAATGTTCCTAATTCTCCACATAACTGATCAGCATGTTCTGGCACATTGGTCTAACACATCTAACACAATATTGTTTCGTTTTCTTTTCGTTTGAACGAAGACACAATTCCATTCTTCGAAAATGGTTTCTTCAAAATCCTGGAAACAATCATTCTGAGTTCTTTTGGTAGTCGATCATTTACAAGTCTTTCGTTTAGGTATGGCTCAGTAAATTGTCAGCCTAAATTTTTCAGGAATTCAAAGTGAGAAATAGGCTTGTAATCCTTGAAAGATGATTGGAATACCTAACAATTGACATCAGTTTTGTTCAGAATAGCATAGCAGACAGCCAAGGGACCATCTCCATCTTCGCCTGCTTGTGCTATATGTAAAAATGTTTTGTTCAAAGGAATCTACTCCCTCTTCCGTACTATTATAAAAATACGAATATAGTTTGTGGTTTGCATGCCTCAGGATCAGTACATTCCGAATGGTGCATGTTAGACAGCATAATGGCAGCTTTATCTTTTTCAGGTACATGCGAAATAATTGTTTGATCATCTCTAAACCCTTACTCTGTGATGTCTATTGTAGGTTTCCTGTTTGTTTGGAAGGATATGCTAAAAATTTCAGTGTCATATTCTAGTTCTGAATCTGTGTTCATGTTCAGAATAATTATAGTCAGGATCTTTTCAAAGACCAGGAGATCAGTATCAAGCACTGATACACGTTTACGAGCATGATAGGCCATATTAACACCAACTATACCATTGTTACATAAACTAACGTTCAACAAAAATACTGGAACACTACTGGAGTTGTGGGGCCGTAAAGGATACCACCCTTTATTTTACTTATACACAGAGACAGTAACAGTACTTACAGGTTACAGACCATGGCTAAGGGTTAATATTAAACAAAGGGAAAGCTACACAAGGATTACGAAAAAAAAATGGATTTTAAAAGAATGTCAGGGGTGTCCAGTTTCATTGGTATCATAAAAGACCCCACAACTCCGGTTAAGGGTTAATGTGGTGATGATCAAAATAAAAACTGTTCTCAAAGAGTTTAAATACTTACAGTGTGAGCAGAGCGGAAGAATGCAATAGCACGACATAGCAGTGCTTCCCTCTGTTCGATCGCATCCAAATATTCAGCACTCAAATTAAGAACACTGTATGCTTGTGCAGTCGCTTGTTCTGATGCAAAATGTCCCGAAGAAACCAATCTCTCTGTGGCTTTTGTTATTTTTAGTGCTCGATCCTGAAGTTCCTGTAAATTACAATTTTTGTTTTCACTGTATCCATTAGCAAAGGGTAATAATAATTGAATATAATGATCTTGTAGAAGATTTCCGGGCTGTTGGCCATGGTTTTGAGGCTTGTAGTTCCTCAAGACCACGGCCAACAGCCCGGAAATCTTCTACAAGATCATCATAGTAACTCGATTTCTGGGCTGTTGGCCGTTGTCTTGAGGCTTGTAGTTCCTCAAGACCACGGCCTACAGCCCGGAAATCTTCTACAAGATCATCATAGTAACTCGATTTCTGGGCTGTTGACCATGGTCTTGAGGCTTGTAGTTCCTCAAGACCACAGCCAACAGCCCGGAAATCTTCTACAAGATCATCATTGTAACTCCGGCCGTTAAAGCCTAAGCCAATATAATAATTGAATAGTTGCCTATCTATCCGGAGAATGTCATAGCATGGTGCATGTAAAACTATCCCTGCTCTCTTCCAGACCTGTTTTATTTATTTTTAAAAGTTGGCATTCAAGCAAATAGTGATCTATATGTAACAAAATGGCGGAAGAAATTAGTTAGCCATGAGTAGCAGTTTATGGGTTAGATCTGTTTTTGGAGTAACTATTCAATAAAACAATAAAATAATTTTTTAACAGGAAAAAAAAACAATTTCTATGAAGTTCTAAAACAAAACTAGTAAAGTGATGGCAATATGCAAATCAGAGACCTAAGCACTAAGATGCAATGAGGAGTGAAGATGGAAAATGGTATAAATATGGTTATGGTGTAAAAAGTAACAAGTGAATTGGACACTCAAAATAAAAGTAAAAGTAGTAGTATTTAGATCAAGGAGTAATATGATAATGGAAGTGATAAAGAAGAAAATTCCTAATCACTGGGTAAGAAGTAAATGTCTGTTGAAGGATGTACTTGAAGGAATGGTGGATGGAATAAATTCCTGGGGAAGAAGAAGTAAACAACATAAAGATAAATGAATTATAAGCAGACATGAAGAGAAAATAAGGACAAAGGAAGTGAAGAATGCTGAGATTTCAATGAAAAACCTGCCCATGAGCAGAGAACTACGATTGATGAAAGAGGAATAGAGAGAGACAGAGTATTCATACATGTTAAAATTCATCGGAGAAACATATTGTTTATAAACAACTCACCTCATAGGATTCATGCTTCCATGATATCGCGATTTTCAAACATAGTCATGTTCATCATCAGCCACAACTCCGACTGACGAAATTCTTCGGCCGTCAACTATTCTATTGTCGCCATCTTCAGTGCTGCATCTATGGTTGAATTTATGGAACTTCGAAATCAATGTAATTTCGTTAGGGATATCAAAATTCATTGATCTATTTTTGTTTTTCTGAATGTATATTTTTTCCCAAACTGTCAATTCCAAAGGTTTTCTCTACTTGTTTTAAAAGTTTAGCTTCTCTTCCAATTTTATGATGTTTCTAATAAAACTATGTGCAGCAATTGCAGATTTTTTCAATTTCACAATTTTTTAAACAATATGTTCTCCAATGAATTTTTAATGATTATACCTCATAATGTGTTACTTCCCAACATTAATTAAATATTATTCATTACATGTTAATTATTTTTCTTTAAACTCTTTCAAAATTTATTGTTAATTATACGAAAAATTCTAATTATTTTCTCCTTGATAACTAGCCTAGGAACCAGTCTTGATGTTATGGAAATGAAACATAGGTATTTACTACTAAATTTTGATGAAAAGCCTGGTAACTCAGTGATCAGAGCACTGGCGTTCAAAATCCTGATTCAGGCTATAATTTTCTCCTCCAATAAAATTTGTTGTTCAGTGAGAAGTGATAAATTTAATATGTAAGATTGAAAAATAAGATTCACTGGCTATAAATATGGTGTTAATTCTCAATAAAGTCTTCTTGTTAAAGAAACCACAGACAGCGTGTAGAAGAAAAAGTTCATAGCCTCTAGCACATGGGAATTCATAAAAAGGAGAGAATTAACATTGTGTTTGAATTGGGAGCCTGGTAGCTCAATGAACAGAGTGCTGGGTACAGAACCCAGAGACACCGGGTTCAAATATCCCGATTCAGGTATATATTTTTCTCTTCAAAAAAAATAGTTGAACAATTTAAAAAAAAGAAAAATTTGGGAGGATTGTATGGACCAATTGAAGAAGAAAATGGTACCTCAAAAATAAGATACAACAAAGAATGTATGAGCTATATAAATCACCTGACATAGTTACCTCATTTAAAATAGCTAGATGGACAAGTCATGTGGAGGAAATGGAAATTGAAAATATTATTTAAAAAAAAAAAACAAACAAATGCGGAGATGAAGAGTTGGAAGACTGGATAGAAAATGGATTGATGAAGTATTTTGGAGGACATAAAAAAACTGGGTATCAAGAACTAGTGGAATATGACTAAAGAGAAATCAACCTGTCAGAAAATCCTGAAGGAAGCTGAGGCCCATAATAAGACTGTAATATTGTGATGATGATGATGATGATGATGAACTACCCTTAGGCTTCTGGGCTAAGCCTTAAAAGAAAATGAACATCAAGATATTTATGGTGAAATTAAATGTTTCTTACCTCTCCTCATATAAATTTTCTAAGTTGATCGCGATTTCGAGACTATATAACTGTCTCATCCTCAGAACTTTCTTGGCGACTGGTGTTATGCCGATTGGAAAAGAAACTCTTCTTCTTCCCTCTGTTGGTGGACCGATGAACCTCTGGATCAGGTCAAATTTGCGGGAATTTCGAAGTTCATAAGTTTTCCTTTGTTTTTCTGAATGTGGATCTTTTCCCGAACCGTGAGTTCCTTTTGTTGTCTATTTGTTTAATTAGACTGGCTTTTGATTCAATTAAATGTTTTTTGGACCAAGCATGAGCAGCTACTGCTGACTTTTCCACTTCTCCATTTTTGATGTTTCTAAGATGTTCTTTCACCCTTGTTTTCAAATTTCTTTTCGTTTTTCCCAATATAAATTTTGTCACAATCCCTGCATTTGATCTGATAAATTCCTGATTTGTTTTCATTTCAATTCTTTCATTTTATTGGTTTTAATTATCCTATTAAGGCTGTATTCATTCTTTGGTGCTAATCTTATATTAAACTTTTTGAATTTTTTTTAAAATTTATAGTGTTTCCATGGATGGTAAGTGAATTTCTTGAATTTTATTTTTTCTGTTCTTTTATAAGTGTGCTTCATTTATTAATTTTCGTTTTTTAAATTTATTTATTTTCTTCCGATCGACATTAACATCAGTCGCCCAAGAAAGTTTGAGGGATGAGACAGTTATAGTCTCGAAATCGCGATCAACTTAGAAAATTTATATGAGGAGAGGTAAGAAACATTTAATTTCACCATAAATTAAACCTCATAGTGATTAATTCCTATAAAAGTTAATTCAAGATATTTGTTATAATATATATATAGAATATAAAATTCTAGAATGTAAAATTGTAAGAATTAATACATATTAAGATTAACTTTTTAGGAATTAACATTTGTGAGGTATTATTTATTTAAATAAAATTTTATCACCCTCTTCCTCATATTATTCTTCTTTGGGACATTCTTCGGTTCCATCCTCAGTATTTTCAGGACCGTTATGTCATCTTGAAGAACCATGAAAATACTGAGGATGAAACTGAAGAAGGTCCTGAAAACAGGTCTAAGAAGAAGAATATGAGGCAAGATGATGAAATTTTACTTAAAACCTCTTAAGATATCGTCTTCTTCAACTTTGTTTACTATTAACATGGTAAACATAGAAAACACCTTTATTGTAATCCATAGAGAGAGAGAGAGAGGAGAGAGAGAGGGAGGAGAGGAGAGAGAGAGAGAGAGAGAATCATTGAAAATGTTTACCATACTGGAAGAGATAGAAACATTTAAATGAAATTAACGACCAAAATTATCTTAATCAAGAATGTACCCAGTAAAGACTACCCTCTTTACAGGATTAGAACTACCAACAAACATTAATATCACAATGATGTACCATGGTCCAAAAACTGGTTTCAAATAAAAACTCCATGGTGTTAACAGACTTAGAGAAGAGGTCTTGGCCTTGCATTAGACTAGTAGCACTCACATCCACATGTACCATTTACAGAGAGTGGACAATCATCCAGTCAATAGGCCTATAGGGGTGATCATGATGTTGAGTCCCCAGCCATTATAGCTGGTTTTCTCAACCTGGAGTGGTTATTCATTATAGTTATCCAAATTCCTCATGATGTTGTATGTGCACTAATCCCAAACAGGCCGAAATTCCATGAGAAATTTCTTTCCCATGTAGACTCACAAAACCACACCACATCCTTATCTTTGCTCAAAGGCATGATGACTCCTTTATCGTCAAAAAATAGTCATGTTGTTTTAATGTTTCAAAATGAAAATTGTTGTTAATAGTTGAGTTTGTATTTGGAGTGTCGCCATATAACCTGGGTACTATATATATATAAACAACGAAACAATACAATCATTAAATGAAATTATAACATAAAATATCAATATAAAACCCAATGAAACTAGTTAATGGTATCGAAGATAATTAAAACAAATAATTAAATCAGATAAAGAAGAAAAAATAAATATAAAATAAAACAAATGTACTATTGAGATTCATGTACTCAGGATAGCTTTTTATTTAAGAGCCGAACCACCGTCCCCCTGGGTTTCCTCGGGCTTAATGCCCATATCACCAGGTCTGTTCTTGTCCCTATTTATTATCTAGCATAGTTTCTTTATTTAATTCTTGTACTTGGTCATGGTTTGGGGAACTAGATTTATATAATAAAAAAACTGATGAAAACAGTATCTTAACCAGGTGAAATCGCGATATCATGGAAGCATGAATCCTATGAGGTGAGTTGTTTTAAACAATATGTTCTCCGATGAATTTTAATGATTATACCTCATTAATGTTTACTTCCAACATTAATTTAATATAATTAATTATATAATTTTATATTTTTTAAATTTTATATCTGATTATAGTTCAATGGAATTTTATAATATTTTAATAGTCAACATAATTATTATAATCTTGAGAGTCTATAATGGATTTTACTAAAATACTAATATTATATGCAGCTCACTCCAAAGAAACAAAATCTAGTATAACTGTTGCTATCTTTCTGACTGGGACTAGTAACTTAAATAGGCTTCACTTGGCAGAGTTACCAAGGTTAACTGACTGAGATAGGTAGGGTTGGACATTGCTATCTTTTTTAATCATCAGCTTGGGAATGGTTTTGTAGTCTTGCGGCAGGCTTTTTTCACTGGATGAGTTCTCCTGTCCCAGTCAAATTTTAGGTTATGAGAAAACACTGACTGTACACATGAAATAAATCATTAAGAATACCTTAGCCTCTGGTAACAATTTCTTGTGTTCATGTGTAACAATAACTCTGCACTGGCAGAAGAGTCTCCCAGATGGTCGCTGCCTTGTGTTAAAGCTTCTTTACGAACCAACAACACTTCTTCCTAATTCCTTCAAATCACTGGCCAACAGTGCAAGACCTAAACATTGTTCCAGTTCAGTTTTACGACTCTGCCACGCAATCTCCAACAGTCTGCGCGCCGGTCATGAAGATTTTCTAACCAATGTTCAACCTGTGATATTGCTGTAAAAACAATTATAATTTTTTTCTTAACTGCAACACTCATTTGGTTAAAAAAAATATGAGTAAATATCAGTTGACACAATTATTTTTTTTATATCCTAAAAATGTAAAGTATAGAATATCACAAATCTCTTCTTGTCCCAAGGGTTGCAGCTTCAAATCTGGCCAGTGCCAATGGATTTTTGGGAGAAGAAATCCAAAGGACAAGTCCTCCGGAAATGACTTTAAGTTTGTGGATCCCGAGTCTGAAGATTTTCAGGCTTGTAAAAGAACCACAAGCCTGAATAGAAAGCAAAATTTCTTTTGTTACATCAAGTAATACCTTAGTTAATTGATAGTGAGTGGAGAACATATTTTTAACGACTCACCTCATACAATTTCAAATTTCTTTGATACAGACGGTTTCAGACAATATCTTGTCCCTCTTCAATCATGATTTCCATTCATGAAGAGGAGACAAGATATTGTCTCAAACCGTTCGCTATCAAAGAAATTTGAAATTGTATGAGATGAGGCATTAAAAATATGTTCTCCACTCACTATTACTGATATAACCTCATAATGTTTACTTCCCAACATTAATTTAAATATAATACCTTAATAAGAATTAAATGAATCGTGATTTCTTCTTACCTCATACTTCTATGTTGTTTTTAAACACAGCACTGCAGTATCGGCGACCCATTGTAGTCATCGTCAGCTGTTTTCACGACTGTCAATTCTTTTTTCTGCCGGTAATCATCCAAACTGCTATCTGGTGTTCTTTTGAAGGAATTATTCTCCAAACTGCCATCTGGTGTTCTTTTGGAATGAATCATTTTCTAAACACCAGATGGACAGTTGGATGATTACCGGCAGAAGAAAGAATTGACAGTCGTGAAAACAGCTGACTGATGACGACAATGGGTCGCCGATACTGCAGTGCTGTGTTTTAAAAAACATAGAAGTATGAGGTAAGAAGAAATCACGATTCATTTAATTCTTATTAATTGAGCCTCATAAGGTTAAAAAATTCCCAAATAATACCTTAGTTGCTACTTGATGTCCCATTGAGTGTGTAATGTGCTAACCACATGTTACTTGTTGACATCTATAGGTAAATAAGAGTAACTAAATTAACTTAGTTAAAAACTCCTGCTAGGGAGCACCCATGTTGCCATGTGGGATGTATGGGGTACATACGTATATCACTCAGTAAAAAATTACAAGCTAAAAACTTTCTGATTGAGAATAATAAGTAGGGCTAGGATTTTTATGTACTAAAAGTAAGATTGGACCTCAGTTCGATTCCTGGTTCGGACATTAATTTTTCTTTTCATAATATTTATTATAATATTATAATATGATCATTATTGGAAACTGTGTTAAAATAAACAGTATTGGAAAATGTTAAATTGGACCACTTTAATGCCATTATGATGCAGAAGGGCATGTCTTTCTGAAAGGAATTGTCACTGGTGATGAGTCATGGGCATACCAGTAAATGCCTAAAAACATACCGGTATTCATTTTGAGACAGATGCAGAAAGAGCAATCAGCTGTATGCAACCAAACAGACTTCTCTGAACATGACAAAATTTCAAACATACAGTTGGCACCGAGAAATGAAATGACTTCTGCATCATTAGATTAATTAGATCCAACAAAAAAATGAGAAAATAGAAGAATACAACAAATCAAGGATTTATCAGAATAATGTGGGGAATGTGATAAAGTCTACATAGGGAAAACAAAGAGAAATTTAAAAACCAGAATGAAGAAACATCTCAGGAATGTTAAGAATGTGGAAGTAGAAAAATCTGCAGTAGCAGCCCACGCATGGTCAGAAAAAACATAAAATCGAAAGAAAGGCTAAATTAATAAAACAAATAGAAAAACCTAATGAGCTCACAGTTTGGGAAAAAAAAAATCAACATTCAAAAAACAAAAAGGAGAGGAAACTAATAAACTTTGAAATTACCAGGTAAAATGATTTGATTTTGAGGTTTTTCAGTCTACTAACAGAAGGGCAGGAGGCAGCTCTTCATAATGACACAACTATGGTTGTGAAAATACTGAGGATGGAACTGAATAAGGTCTTGAAACTGGTCTAAGAAGAAGTAGAATATGAGGTAAGTATTAAATTTTACTTAAAAATTTATATACTGAAACTGATACCATGATGGGGGAAATATGTTGGGAAGTTGAGAGACTATGTAGAAAAGTAACTAAAAGATGGTATTCAAAGTTAAAATTGGGAAACCACATTATGAGGTTCTTTATTATAAATTAATGAGTCATTTTAACATCTTTTAAGATGTTAAAATGACTCATTAATTTATTAAAAGATGGTAGTTCATTTGTGTGTGGTTTTTTACCTATTAATTTTTTGAATTGTTGTGTTATTTTCCGATCCACCCTCATAAAATAAAAATCTGAAGCTCTATAATATAGAGATATTATCTCAAGACATATATTCCCCTTTACCAGTCACTGTCTCCATTCAAACAGTTGCAGTTTATTTTAAAAATACAATAGGAGTTGCAGTTTAGTTGAGAACGGCGATGATGGTCTCTGAAACTTGTCCTGGTAAGAGGATCATATTTTGTAAGATGTAAAATTTCTGATACTTATTTTGACTTCATAGACAATTATTCTAAATTTAAAATATTTTATAGAGAAATAGAAGAAAATAGAGAGATATACTTACCATACTCTGAAGATGTTTTAATGTGGTCAGGCCTGGAATCCAATGTGCCCTGAGTGGAAATTTCTCTCAATTTCTCCAACAGCAGTTTCCCATCTTGCAAAGATACCATCAGAGACTCAAGCATCAGTCTTTTCAATTCGTGGATTTTCGTAAGAAGTTCTCTTACAGCTTCTATTTCTACAGGTAATGCTGAGTCCTGGCAAGCAATCTCTAAAGCTCTCATTCTGTCCATACAATCCTCTGCTCGGCTACAAACATAACATTTTATTTTTAAAAATAGTTGAATGTATACTAGTTAAAATTCATATCAAATTCCGTTGAGGTGAAGTCATATGATGAAAGTTAAAAATTAAATTGTACCTGTTGGTAGGTGCCGTCGTCCTCAACTTTGTTAATATATTGTATATAAAATTAACTGGAGCGCTTTCGGAAATTATCTTCCATTTTCTGCAGGTTGAGTTTCTGCTACTTGTTGTTGTTGTATACCGTGATGTATACTCAACTGTTTGTAGCAGCTGGAGCATAAATCGCCGTACACAACAACAACAAGTAGCAAAAACTCAACCTGCAGAAGATGGAAGATAACTTCCGAAAGCGCTCCAGTTAATTTTATATACAATATATTAACAAAGTTGAGGACAACGGCACCTACCAACAGATACAATTTAATTTTTAACTTTCATCTTGGAGTTGAATGTCTACTACAGAGAATATCAATAAAAATCTAAGCAAACAAATTATGTGTGTCATATAAAATTTTAATATGGTCACACATTTCTCATGGTGTGGAAATACACAGAGAACAAATTGTATAGCTCTTCAAAATTATCAAGATATGACATCCAAGTACTGGAAGCAAGAAGGAGAATAACTCCAGAACATTAGCTACATACATATAAACATTTAAATGTAAATGTACATTTGACAACAAATTTTTTTAAAAAAATTGAAGAAGTGATGGAATCCAAATACTTGGAAAGAATAGCAACAAATATGAATGAGACACAGAAAGAAAATAAACATAGGCTCAACTCCTGAAATGCACGCTATTATGCATTCATACCAAATTTAAAAAAAGTTTTAACTAAAAATATATAAAACTATTATTAATATTAAAGAAGTGACACTATGAGATTTATTTAATGAATAAATTGAGTTATTCGACAACCACCAGGGAAAAATATTTAATTTGAAGTTCATCAGTCAGCCAACAGGGGGAGCAGAAAGCAACCTACAAATTGCTAACCACCAATTCAACAGTTAGATGGAATTGAGAATTATATATAGAGTATCGAAACTAGTCAAGAAATCTACAATTATGAGGTGAGTTGTCAAATCCAACTATTTATTAATTAATATAAAACAATGTTTTATCCAGTTCTATTATATAGACGTGAAACATGGTTTCTTATTTTAAGAAGGAGTAAAAATTACAAGTATTCAAACATAAAGAGCTTACAACATTTTTTGGATGGCCTAGGAGAGATGATAGGAGAAAACTATGTGATCAATATGTGAAACCAGATGTAGTAAAAATAGTTAAGCCATGTATACTGTGATGAGCAGAGATTGTGGCGTGAATGAAAGATGGGGATGGAAACTTCTTGCAGGAAAACCACGGAGAAAGTGCTCACTCAGTAGATCAAGAATGAGATATGAGAATAACATTAACCATAAGTAGAGGGATAATGAATTATACAATAAATGTTCAAAATATCAGTTCAAGATAGAGTGTATGGAGAGTTTATGTCTTTACAAGTTTATGTGAAACTTCGGGTTTCATTGTGACAGTAAATAAGACTGCAACGAGTTCATAATGCTTGTGCACGTTATATATGCAATCTACGTAAATCAGACCACATAACTCGGTATTTGAATAATGTTGTCTTGGCTTTGATTGGAAGACAGGCAAAAGATACATTGCATCTGCTTCTTTAAACAAAATTTTGTCTGCCTCATCATCCCTTTATATTTCTACTCGCTTTCATTCACTGTCCTCCCACCATAACTTGAACACACGATCGAGAGAAAATTTAACTCTAGTTGTTCCTCTACATCGAATATCTCACTATTTCTCATCCTTTCTTATTTCAGCCACCCGAATCTGGAATTCCCTCTCCTCACATATCAAGGACTGCCTGACTCAAAAACAGTTTAAAAAAGAAACTCACTTGATATTTCCTTAGACAATATAATATATAACCATGTTCCATGTATACTTTTATTATTCCTTTATATTTTAAACTTTCTTTATCAAGCCATTTTCTTAATCTAATTATAGGTTATTATTTTTGTTATTATTAATATTATTATAATTGGTGGAATCCGTTGCAATATGTGGAAGTGAGGTATGGACAATCAATAAGTACTACAAGAATAGACTAATAGCTCTAGAAATGGATTATTTACGCAAAAGTGCCAGAAAGTCTAAAATTAGAACATGTCACAAATAAGGAAATTAGAAACATAATGAAAGCAGGAGAAAGCATAATTGAAGGAATTGAGGAGAAGGAATTAAAGTGGTTAGGACGTGTTTTAAGAATGGTAGATGAGCGATGGCCGAAGCAACTATATGAATGGCATCCGAACAGAAAGAAGAAAAGAGGGAGACCAAAGTTAACATGGAAGGAAAACATGAAGACAGTAATGCAAGCTAGAGGGCTAAGCATCGAAGATGCCCAAGATCGTAGGCTTTGGAGGTTTGGCACGGGAAGACGGCAGCAGATGTAAAAACCCAAAGATAGATAGATATATTATTATTATTATTATTATTATATTATACTATAATCATTATTAATATTATTATTATTATTAATATTTATTACTATTTTTCTTTCTTTCTCTTGTCAACTTTATATTGTATAGTCTATAATTATCTATTATGTATCATTTATCATAATTCTTATTGTATGTATAATTTAACCCTGGTGAAGTGGAAGAGAAGACTTTGCGGTCTTAACTCCATCAGGTTAAATAAATAAATAATTTAGGTGAACCATTGGAGCATCAGAATATAATTATATTTACCTTTGATATGTAACATTGAGATCTAATATTTGTTTCCGTTGTTCTAGATGTGAGTTAACATCCTTCCAAGCCAAGCCGAGAGATTCTGCCATAGCTGCATATACTTCTGCACGTGGTTTCTGTGTAGAAATCAGCTGATCAGCCTGACGGAGAAGCTCTTCCACTGGACTCTGTTTACTCTGAAACATTAACAAAAAAATGTTTAATTTTTACAAGTACCAATATGTACTTGTCCACTGCTGTGGTCTCGAGGTAGCATGCTGCCTTGTCACGCAGCGGGCCCGCTTTCGATCCCCGGTCGGGCAGTTTTTCTGGGTGAGGTTTTTATCGGGGTTTTTCCTCACCTGTAAGACAAATATCAGGAAAACTTTAAGGCCCAAATGGTCCCCGAAATCATATGGCCATCATCATCATCCTTACCATTATCATCTCATCTTCATCATCATCCTTCACCAGTGTGGAAAGCAACGGGAAGCTACCACATCTACAATTCCCTAATAAAGCTGCAAAGCATAGCATGAAAATGCTATGGTTGCAGTGAAAGACCTGCCCTCGGGCAGAGAATTACTATGGATGGAATATGTACTTAAAATATTCATATCATGGCTTGCATTCAATCCCTGGCTGCTTAAGGGATTTTAAATCAATGTATTAAGACTTCTTTTTATCAGAAGTCATTAGCATCATAATTCAAAGCAGAGTGCTGAAGGACAGACAAATTTTGCTAAGAGATCTTGGTATTATTTTCCTATTTTTTAGGCAAACATTCGGCTTGGCAAATATGTGCGGTCTTTGTTAATGCTCTCCACCAACAATCAACATTTAATGGCATTCTTTGAAGAAACAACCAAATATGAGAAGTCTTCATTGTCCCAAACAACAATTAGTCAAATAACTTGACATGGCAGTGAGCAAGAATATAATACTCAAAGTGTACACCAACATTAACTTCATGAATTGGACTACTATAATTAGTTAGGAAACCTAACCATTCATTCAATTTAACTAAAGCTAACAAAAATATCTCTCCCAACCTTGAACTATTCAACGACTTCTACTAAGTAATAACCGAGCTTACGCATTAGCGTTGCTTTTTATAAAATCTTATTACTAAACAATTGTTGAATTCAAGTTTTTTGAGTCTATACTATCTTACCTCAATTTAATGTTGATTGTTCTCGAACATGTTTCGATTAGTCTTCTAATCAATTGTTGAATTATCAGATTATAATGAACATTGGGTTTCCTAAATGATTACAGAGGTTTCTTATTCCTTGATGTTCTTTTATGTGTCATAAATCTAACAAAGATTGTATTTAGGTTATTTTTTGGTTATGTTTTAAGATTGTTTATTGATAAACATAAAACGCTAATATGAATGACTAATGTTAAAGAGGAATTGTTCACTGTATTATTTGGTAATATTGCAACATTTGTTACATGTTTGTTCTTGACCGAAATAATTTGTTAGCTATAATATAATACAAATCTGCCTGTTGACACAGAGGACATATACCACTAATAATAATTAATAAAATGAGTCTATCTCACCTCGTACTTCATGTTCTTCAAGCACAAGTCTTCATTACAAGTCGTAATGATTGCTGAAGACGAGAGGGATTCGTCTTGAAAACTGTAGTTTCTATGCTTGACAAACACGAAGTGAGATAAGACTCATTTTATTAATTTTTACTAATTGCTAATTGAAAACCTCATAATGTTATTCACATAATTAATTTATGAACATATACTATTAATTTTGAACAACAAATAAAATATGAAACAGTAAAATAAAAATACAATACATATAACTTTTCATATCTACATATCTAAAGTGAACAAATTCCAAGTTTCTCTATACTAATTTTTTAACTTTCTACAAAGATGGTTTCATAAAATTTTCAATGACCATTCCAACGCTTCAAAAGCTAAACTAATTGAAATGTTTTTATTATTAATTTCATACATCTCAATGATGGATAAATCATATTTGAAGAGAAAAATTATAAGGTACCTAACTATAACCTATACTGGGCAAAAATGGCAAATATAAGGTTAGGGTAACCTTAAGATTATCCAAGAAATTCTGTAAATTACCCATTATTTATTCAATTGAACTACTAAAAAAGAACAAAGAAATAAGCTAGATTTTTCTGGGAAATTGTCAGGTTCTATTTAGTTCCACATTTAGGCCTACTTAAAAACTATCAACCCAGATAAAATTACATCAGATTCTATTAATTGTATTTGATCAATATTGAACTTCTCTTTAGGTTGGCAAGCGATAACTGGCAAAAATCATCTGAATAAAGTTTAAGGTTTATCAATTATAATAATATATAAAAAAATAAGCTAAATGTTTTCTGGGAAATTGTCAGTTCTCAATTTAGTTCCACATTTACTTAAAACTGTCAACCCAGAAAAAAATTAGGAAAAACTGCACTTAAACTAGTGTGAAATATTTTCAAAGTCCTATAGAACAACAGAGCACATGCGCCAGAGTTTCTAGAGCCAGCGATAACCCACAATCGAACCACATATGGATTATCATCCTTGATTACTATCCGTCGCTATGAAATTTAAATGACTAATATTTGTAACAAATCCCCAAATCTATGTTAAAAATATATATCAAAAATATTAAAATTACCAAACCTTTATTCAAAATGGGTGTACACTTACTTATCACTCCCTAACGATGATCCAACCAGTGATAAACCAAAACAGCGATATAAAAATCATACACTAAATAATATACTATGTGGAGAAAATAGCAGTTAGCATCACAATATTGTCTGTCATAATATTGTGATTTCCATATTTAAATAAATACTTCAAAATTGTCTAATAATGTTATAAAAATTGTTTGAAAAAGTTTAAAATATTAAATAATGTTAGTAAATGCAGAAGAAGAGCTATAGTTTACAACAATATAACTGAAAATCAAGCGCTAGTAGAAGTGCAGTTGAGCCAAAAATGATAATTTTATTTATTCAATATTTGGCCATTGTAGGGCTACTTCTCTTTCTTAGGCTAGCAAGAGACAAATGGTGACAACCATCTAAATAATAAGATTGAGGTTCAACAAAATTAAAAAAAAAAAACTAAGAAATAAGCTAGTTGTTTTCTGGGAAATTGTCATTTTCAATTTAGTTGCACATTTACTTAAAGCTATTAAATCAGTAAAAATTAGGCCTATATCTAATTTATTACTTCATCATTTGGCTCTTGTAACTTACTTCTCTTTCTTATTCTGGCAAGAGACAATTGATGACAACAATCTGAATAATTATGTTCCAGGTTTATCGAATTCCCTGTTTTTAATGGGTTGTAATGTCCCATATTTCTGCTACAAGAGTAATTGCGACTCTATGGACATAATTAACATAAGTATCTGTTGAGTTTGACAGTCATTCCTTTGTATATCTGTGAGTTCTTTAATGTGCCATGTTCTTTTTGATAAAACTGATGAAAGACATGCCTAGGCCTGCAACTTTTAATTCTCCTCCGAATGAAATTGTGTCCTCGAATCTTCCTGTCTGAAAAAAATCTATAGACCAAGGCCGGTCTCGAACCCGACAGATCCGCAGGCCAACGTGATGCCCTATAAAGTTGACGCACTTGTAACATGAGAACGATGTCATTTTAATTACCACGAAAACGAAAACTTCCTTTGATCTTATCGAACCTGCAAATCTGGATACAGAAGGGAATACGAAGGGAACGCGTTACATCTGACCACCAAGGTCGACTCACACGATCGGTGACCTCTGCTGTCACCCAACAGTCACCAATAAAGCTTGGAAGTAATATGATTTTTCTTTAAAAGATGGCAGCACCAAAAATAAGTAATGCATTACATTATAATGGATTATGTGAATTTTTAACAAGTTACTGTTACAAAACAACCAAAACCAATTGTATAGTTATGTACCGTGGCGCAAGAGGTTAGACACTAGCCCTCCAATTCTGAATCCCGAGTTCGTGTCTCGGTCATTTCATATGGGGTATGTGGACGAATCGGAACCAAGGTTTTTCTCGGGGTTTCTTCCGTTTTCTCCTGCCAAAAAAATAATTCCATCATTTCTCCTTACTGGCGCATTCATCCATTTAATCCGCCTCTGTGATGGTGCGAAAAGACCGGTCAGCCGGCATCTTTGAATGCTACAGATCTTCAATAATACGGGTTTCATCTACCTTATCCCTCGATCTGGCATTAACCTGATACGACTCCATGCAATGCTTGTTTTCTCAATAATCACTTTTTTTTTCAAAACAACTGTATAATAAATATTTCAACACAAATTATAAATGAGAAGGCCTATCTAGGCCTAATTGCCGAATTTTACAAATTTGCGCATACTGTTAGTTTTCTGTTTTAATGGGGGTGGTGGTCTGGAAATATCTTTAAGAAATTCTAAGATTAAATGTGCAATTCTAAGAAACTACTAAAAACTCATGCATCTGGTGGCAAATTTTTAAACAATAGGAATTTTATCAATAAAAAAATTCTAGGACTTTAACGTAAATTATTTTATAGGCTACAGGCTCTGACGTCATGTCACGTGACAGTACGACTACTTGTTAGGAGCCTACCTTATTAAAGTTCCTCAATTTTTATTTAATATTCTGAATTTTGGTGTATACTGTGCAATCCAATTATATAAAATGTGTATCAACTTCTTTATAAGTTACTCTACGCTTGAAGAAAGGTGATTTCCGGACTGTAAGTAGCGGTCTTTCTGTACCCTTTTTGTTTTGTTAATAAGATGCATGCATTTTGTATATATTTTTTGAGATGGTTGGACTGCTGCCGTAATATTTCAACATTAGTCAATACAATAATTTGTCAGATTGTTGTATAAAATTACAATACTTTCAAGAACTCTTAATGCGTTACTAATTAAAGACTCGAGTGTATAGAATGAAACGGGGCAGGCCAAGAACAACTTGGAGAGGAGAGATCCATAGATTGATGAACGACCGAGGTCTGGAGGAGGATGAATGGCGTGATCGGCAAGAATGGCGAATGGGAATACAGGGTAACCGCTGAAAAGTGGAGAGGCCCTCAAAAGTAAAAAAAAAAAAAAAAAGTAAGAGTGTATAGAATGTATAATTTATTGTTCCATTGGTTTATCGGCGGAACAATCGCATTATAATCAAATTATTGGTCCCGTCGCGCATCGGTCCCACTGGATTAGCAGTAAGCATCCGCGTCAATGATTCCGATTTTCGCGGGTTCAAATTCGGCCGGAATCAATGGATTTTTAAGAGCATAAATATCTTTCGCAAGGGAAGTAAAGCTATAGAACGTATTGTCCTATATTTACGACACGGAAAATGACCTCAAGTCTGAAATGAGGCCTTAGAGTAAATTTTGTTCATTCTTTAACGACTAGCAGTGAATTATGATTCCGGTTACGGTGCAAAAATTGGACATCCGAATTTCGAGATAATTTTGGTTTTAAAATGAAGCTTAGGAAACATGAACACACACCAAAAAAAAAAAAAAAAAAAAAAAAAAAAAAAAAAAAAAAAAAAAAAGCGGACCATCTAGAAACAAAGCAGTAAAATAACATTTTTTATAAGCACTAAAAACACACATTTCACTAATTTACTGTACGAGACATTCCCTTTTCGATACAAATTTGGTATTAATATGAAGATTAGGATCACCAAAGATGAAAACATAAGAAAATCTGCGGACCATGACTAAACATACTAGCTTAGAGTAATAGTGTCTTATACATAATTAGGTTAGGTTAACTTTTAGTTCCTTACACATAGGCTATAGTATAATTTATTTACATACCTGTAGTTTAATATTGTCTAAATTCCATTCTACTTATTATTTTAACAGGTTAGAGTAATTTAAATAAGTTAGGTTAACTTTTAGGATATTGTACATGTATTTTAATAAATTGTATTACAAATTTCGAATATTAGGCTATGTTATAAATAAGTGGCATCTATTTATTGAGAATTTTGTAAGGGATAATTTGCCGTTGTTCATTTTCGAGAAATGCGTACGTTGACGTATCGATTATTATCGACAATCGATTCAGTTATACCATTTTTTCTTAAGAAACTCTATGTGAGGATGTGATTTTTATTACATTTCAAACTCTTTTCTATGCAATTTTGGAATTGTAGTATTTGGAAATACATCAGTGCACTTTTATTACAATAAAATATTTATTCTATTTTCGCATCTCTATTGAAAAAAAACATGTTTTCACCCTGGACTAATGTCTGAATATTGAATCTGACGTCACGATCACAATGGCAGCCACTTCCTTCAGGTAATATAGGGAATAGTGCTTTATAAATTATTTAGCAGCTTTATTTCTGAATGGTCCGCAAATTTTTTTTCATGTTTTCATCTTCGACGTTCCTAAGCTTCATTTTAAAATCAAAATTATCTCGAAATTCGGATGTCCACTTTTTGCGCCGTACCCTATGATTCCAATAACCAGACTTGTTAAAGATCGTCGTTAAATAAAGCACTGCCACTATTACTATTGTTGCTGCTGCTGTTGCTACCACTATTATTACTTCTGCTATTGCTACTAAAGTATTACTGCTCTGGAGATCCAGAGTTCAAATCCTATCTCTGATTCGATTTCCTAGTTTTACTCAATAGCAAAGACAACCTTGGATTGTAATTTTATTACTACGCCCCATTTCATCACAAGATAGGTCCTAAAATGGTTTCATGCATGTTACTAGTTTTAGCTTAATTACATTTATAACAATGGTCAACAGTGGTTTTGTTGCCCTCGATATAAGATTAATTTCGGATATATTTATGCCCACAATTCATTAAACTATCAATGATTTTGGAAGATTTGCTCTGTTTTTTAATCTTTATTTTCATTTTACACTACAAAAATCGAAAAATATGAAAAAATGTACATATATTTATAATATCAATTGTTTTTTAAAAATTTGTATGCACCGACGTAAATAGAAAGAAAAATATCGAAAACCCATGTTATACTTCAGTGAAACGCTTTTATAAGATTTTCTTCTATAATTTTTTTAGGGGACAATCTCTTTTTTAAAGACCAGCAGTAATCTGACATCATGTGACGGTCCCATCTACCCTGATACCTTTCCTTCATTACTTTTAGATCCTAGTAAAAGCGAACTCCCTGTTCGTCTTTATAATTTCCTAAATTATTCTGAAATCTATCCAGGTGACTGTGGAAAAAGTGTAACTTTATACTCATATTTGCTCCCAGAATCTTGAAGCTTATCAACATGTTTTGCACAATTTCTTTATAATTTGTTTCTTTATAGTTACCTAGGGAATTTTCTTCTACCAATACAAAACTCTTCCAAGCTTCACTTTCCGGAACAGTCATAACTTTGTTAAAATTTGCATCTTTCATCAATTGCCGAATTTGAGGACCATCAAATATTCCGCCTCTTAACTTTTACATACTGAGCTTAGGAAATGTTCTACAAATGTATTTGAAACATTTTTCCTTCCTTGTCCAACGCTTTTGACGAATTGTTTTATCATATCTAGATACACGTCGTGAGTACTTTAATTTTGTCAAATAACTGAGATATCGGCCGATGTGCGGAGTGAAGGGTGTGAGAGTGGGGATTACGTGACGTTGTATACGCAAAAAAAAAAAAAAAAATGCGCAGAAATCAAATCATGACTGGAAACATAAATTTTATTAGTAACAAGCCGTTTACTGTTTAAGATATAAGATACGCAAAAATCATTAAAAAAACTAGAGCACATTCAGCACTTTCATGAATATATTCATAAACTGTGCACTTGAAAACATAGAAATTCGCTGAGATATCCAGGGCAACAAAAACATATTATTTTTTGTAGAGATGTGTAATATATGAAACATTTTTATGATAAGTAATGCCACGAATGATTTCAAAATTACGTGACGAGTGAATTTATCTAGAAGATTTGGAAATCAAGAGTGACATTTGTTTGGACTATTTAACGAATCAAATTAAGCTGTTTACTCAAAAATCACTATTTAAATATAGTTACCGGTATTTTAAAATATTTATATATTTAATGTAAACGGCGATGTCTGAAAACAAATCAGAATGTATGGTTATGCTTATTCACTGCAACTTGATCATATTATTTATTGCCAAATAGGATCGCAATCAGTTACAACCCACTAAGATCGCAATATTGTAAGAATGCACCCTAGTGGAGTGCGTCTAACCGTATATTATAATCAACATTAAAGATTATGACCCGCCTCATGGCTGGTGGTCAGTCTTTCTGTCTACTATTCATGAGGTCCCGGGTTCGATTCCCGGCCAAACCGTAGGAATTTTTCCTTAAAGGGAATCATTCCTGTGGTTGCCTATGGTCTGAAATTTAGGTTAAGTTTAGGTTAAGAACTCTCCTGGCGCTTCATTATCATTTATCTCATATCATCGCGATAACATAACTCCGCCTTCCAAGCGCCCCAACTTCAGAAGAGGGTT
Organism: Diploptera punctata; assembly: GCA_030220185.1. Taxonomy (NCBI): domain Eukaryota; kingdom Metazoa; phylum Arthropoda; class Insecta; order Blattodea; family Blaberidae; genus Diploptera; species Diploptera punctata. Next base: position 77,862 of record JASPKZ010001916.1, read on the forward strand.
ACAATTATGCCAATGCCAGGAGAGATACCAGAAATGTCGAAATGACAACCTGAGGCATTGAACAAAAAAAATATATAGATTATATATTATTTTTTAGGAAACAACTCATTAAAATCATTATTTAAAAACACAATTATTGAACACACAATTATCATATGTGTAGTTGGAAGGAATCTGTTTATTATTTGCTATATTCAACTTATTTGTTGGAGAGACAGTCACTACAAAATAATGCTGTGACTGTTCATAATATTAAAAGGAGGAGCTTCTTTATTCTGGTAAACAGAATTTGATAAATGGAGAGGTGAAACATGACTGTCATTGGTTGTAAAACAAAATTCATTGAAACGTGATTGATTGGTCATTGACTCCCATTTGAGGCATGAGTTAAATAGTCAATGTAAATTATATTATTTTTAGTCTGATCATCTTACCTCAATATTAAATTTACAGAGTACAAACATCAAATTTACCAAAGAAACGGAAGAAAATAAACAAATACCTTTTTTGGATCTTAAATTGGTCAGAAACGAAGAAAAAAGAAAAATTGAATTTGGGATTCATAGGAAAGAAACTCATACGGAAAATTTTATTAAATCGATAAGGTTCAATCCAATTGGACAAGAATTAGCAGCCTTAAAAAAATAATATTGAGGTAAGATTATCAGACTAAAAATAATATAATTAAAATAACCTCAAAATATCACTTCCTAAAATTAAATATTAAGTGAATGTAAATTTATTACATAAATGAAGGACCCTACCCATAATAATAATTTTAAAATAGATATAAAAATAATTGAAACTAAATCATAAATCGTGTTCAGAGAACGCATGACACGCACACAGCAGAGATGCTTTGCCGTATACTACAAAACTTCTGGATGCTATATAATAGCCTTACCCAGGCAATAAATGTGAGTCAAAATAAAATGGAAATAGGAACACTAGGCATTAACCTAATGGATCAAATAAAAAAAGGAATAACTAAGAAGAAGAATAAGTTAAATTGAGAGACACGACCACAAAAGTCAGGTGACTCAAATTTAGCGGGGCGGACATATGGCCAGGATGAACCAGGACAGGTGAGCCTACGCCGCAATTATACGAGACCCGAGACAAGGAAAAGGAACAGAGGACGCCCACGACAGAGACAGTCCCAAGAATTTAGTGCAGTGATGGATGTGCAGAATAGCAAGAGGCAGAGATGGAAGAAGAGAGTGTACTAGACTAATAATTAATAATATAATAAGGATCTGTTAAAGATAATAATCTGTTTTTAAGAGGATTGAAAATCAAACTCTTAAATGGTATGGCCATGTACAAAGAATGGAAAATGAAGCATGGCAAAAAAAAATTATAACAATGGTCATCCCCTGGAAGAAATAAACATGCCAGACCAAGATGGAAATGGAAAACCTATGTCAGAACTATAATGGATGATAGGAATTTGGAAGAAAGAGATTGGAATAATAAAAATAAATGGAAACTGAAGATGGCAAATCTATAAGTGGAGGAAAGCCGAAGAAGAAGGAAGGAGGACATGGAGGCACAGTGTGTTAGGGATACTGATACAGAATATTCAGTTCTGCATTAGAGAATTACTAAGAGGAAAAAGAGTATCTCAATATTAGTAAGACAAATAAGGGAATTTAAATACAGGGAATAGCCCATCCTGTGATCATTGAGCTGACACTACCGGGTGGTAGGATGTCCTTACTCTGTATAGGTCCAATGGATTTATTTGTTTACTTATTTTATATGACCTTAAATGTTAAAAGCTTCAATAAATAAGAATGGACTTCAAAGAGAATATGAAAATCAGACAAGTCTCTGAAGTACATCGAAAAAACTTGTTCCTAATAAGGTATCTAAAAAATAAAAGGCATCTGAAAAAAAAAATGGCACTTTCACTCCCAGATTTAAATTGCAACGCTAATGTCTTGAGCTGTTAAAAAGCGACCTTGACCGAGTTTAAATCCGGGAACTTCGGAACCGGTTAGCGAACATGGTAATCATTAACCCATCAGAATTTAGTAATACGCTATTGTGAAATCATAACTAATATTAAATAAGTCCTGGCAATAAAATTCCAACCCAGCATTTGCATTGACCATTAACAGAAACCAGATAAAAAAACTCAAGTTAGTACATACAGAGGTTTGAATTCGGGATCGGCTTAATACGAGGCTTAAAACTTGCTCAGTCGAGATCTCTTGAGATAGATCAGACGTAAGAATGTCCCGTCTCAAAGCATGTTTGAGGAAGTGAAGCAGAAAAGAAAAAAGGACAGACGTAAACAGAGGGGGTCGTCAGGGCAATTAAACACGCAGTTAACACTTCAATCTCCACACTAGCCAAAGATAACTTCCGCATTTTACACAGTTGCATCTTAATTTTAAAATTTATACTAGCTTATATGGCGATCCGTTTACTATCGACAAGGATATGAACTTTCTCCATTCTTATTCAATATATATAAATGAATGTTTGTTTGTTTATTTGTTCGTACTTTATGCGCGGCCATACCGTTGGTCCGATCGTGATGGGCCTTTTTGCAAAATGTTCAGGAGATTCCCGGAATGAACATAGGCTATAAGAGAGTTGTGATACTCAACTCCTACACCCTTTGTAGTGGAATACGTGACAAAAGTAGCTCTTTGGACGCTTAAATGGCTTACGCTGCCTAAACCATTACAAATACACAAAATTAATGTACACAGAATCGATTATCTCAAAAAGCTCTACAAAAAAGTCGCGTCTCTTACGGATAACTCACAATAACCATTTTTGCCTTTCATTGATGCCAAGAAGATCGAGACAAGTACATAGATTTCTGTGCAAGCATAGCAGCACATGGCGGGTAATTCTTTTACGGATAACTCACAATAGCGAATTTTGTCTTTTAGCTCATTTATGCCAAGAAGATCGAGATGAGTAGATTTCCGGGCAACACCGGGTAATCAGCACGGGGAATCTTAAAATAATTACGATATACATTTATAATTAATTTTCATTTTACTTATTCAACTAATCATAAGAAGTACATTAATTTTTGTCTTTCTGCTCATTTATGCCAAGAAGATCGGGATGAGTAGATTCCCAGACAACGCCGGGTAAACAGCACGGGGTATCTAAAAATAATTACAATATAAATGTATCCATTTACTTATTTAACTATTAATAAAACAAATTGATTTTCGTATTTCAGCTCATTTACGTCAAGGCGATCGGGATAAGTAGATTCCCGGGCAACGCCGGGTAATCAGCACGGGGTATCTAAAAAATATAAATTTAAATTTTTTTTCCTTTTACCTATTCAACTAAACATAAAAATCACATTAATTTTTATTTATTTAGGTGTAGCAGCGCACGCCGGGTATTAGCTAGTGTGTGTGTGTGTGTGTGTGTGTGTGTGTGTGTGTGTGTGTGTGTGTATGTTAATAGAATAATTCAAGATGGAAACAAATAGTTAATAATGGAAGTCCGATAACCAGAAATGAAATAGTTCAAACAATATCAAATAATATTATTACATTCCGAAGACAGTTTACAAGTAGCAGCGTATCAATTATTCAAAATTGCCAGCAAATACGAGTATAATATGAACATTTCCAGTTCAAAATCTACAGCAATAGCAATGTGTGGAGAAAACATACAACGGGTGAAAATTGAGATTGATGAAAAAATAGAACAAATGTCTGATTTCTCATACTTAGGAAGTGTATTTGCAGAACAAAAGTGTGACATTGTATCAAAATTACAAAAATATAATAAAATGAGTGGGTAATAATAAGGAATTTTGGTAAACAGATGAGGACAGATACAAAGCTAAGATTTACATAACATCACATCAAAAGCTGCTCTAAATACGGAAGTGAAATTTGGATTTTTATTTAAATAAATTCTCATAACTTAGATTATGCCAAATGCGCTTCTTACGATCACTGTTAGGAGTTAATAGACTGGATCACCAACGGAACACTTATCAGAGATAAACTTGTAGTATCAAGTTTAAACGGAGATATAGAAAGATACCGACAGGAAAGGAAAAATCATCTGAGAAGAATGGAAAGAAATAAGCTTCCAAAATTGGCATTACTCCAATTTGACATTGGGACCAAAGAAGACCAAAACATCGGTGGAAAAATCAAGATCATCTTCGTTAGGTTTACTATCACAGGCCACGTGGCCTAAAATGGATTTTTTCATGATGATATTTTTATACAAATAATTTATAAGGTACGCCTGCTTTCCTTCCACCGAATTAACAATTACTAGATGTGCCCTAGAATACACATATGAAACATTTATAGAATGATGTCATGTATATAGTATACGGGCTCTAGCGGAAAAGGAACAATGTAGGCTACACATGGCTGTGATCCAAATCCTACCACTTCATCTTGTGGAGGCGTAAATCTCATGTCACGTTCTCATCAATGGACAAATTAACGGGCTTATACAGTTTTCAGTCTATTTAGCAGTCTGCGTTAGTTTATTTTTATAAATAGTGAATTTAGTTAATATCTGTTCTTTCGAAAAAATATATATAACTCACTGTATTGACAATAATAGTGCGCACGGCCCTATTAGTTGTACACCCTTAGACAAAAAAAAACCATCCGCAGATTCTATCAATCGATTCGGGGAACTTCGTTAGCGCTCGCAGAAGCCGTAATCACATCAACACGTTTTCAGTTGTAGTTTTGTACTGGGTTGTTTGCTAGTTAACGCAGTGCACATTCAAGCGACATGAAAGAGAGAGCTTGGTTTAGTGTGTTTCGATGGTCGAGAGGTTTAACAGACATCATCTGCGTTCGTAACCTCACGGGTTCGATTCCCGTTCTACTTTTTTTTTTTAACTGAATGTTAGAATAGCATTTCGCCTGTAATATAGTTTCATATTTAACTTTATATTTGAGTTTTATGGCTTTAATGCATACACATAACACACAAATACATAAATTAGAACCTTCTTCTAATAAATAAATGAGGAAAGAAAATAATATCTTCTAAAATGAAAACTTTAACAAAAACAGAATCAATATCGGGTTATGAACCCTCAGCATCTATTACCGCCCTTAATCTGCGGGGCACTGAGATTGCCTTGTGTCTATGCCCTTGTGTGTGCGCTGAGCCATGGTAAAACTCGAAATGATTCATTATAAACAAACTTGTTAGAGGTTGTTGCTTTTGCGCAGACGTCTGCGCATCACAGTCTATTGAATGCAATATATTGAAATTACCTAGAACAAACCCTGAATGTGGTAAACATAATTTTTATAATAACGATATTAACATTGATTTAATTTAAATGTCAAAATAAAATGTTGTATTTAATTCATAAAACATTTTAATACAAATATCACGAGGAAATAAAAATAACTGCATCATTGAAGACGCGAACCTGCGACCTTCATTAACAGAAACAGTGACTGTACGCTTTACTGCTGACCTAACAGGACACGTAGGAGTGTCTTCAGTTCATGCCACATAACACAGTAGCTCAGGGACTGCACAATTATGACTAGTTTTCTAGTTCGAACTCAGCGCTGTGCCGAGTAGGTCTTAGAAGAAATGTGCGTTCAAGAGATGACTCATTTTTTTTGACTAAGGGTGTACATGTCTGTTCTTGTTCCACGATTAAAGAAGAATGTCGACTGAATTCTAGAAGCTCGTGCTATTACTCATTACAGACTAATTCCATCACAATTTCTCTAAAAAACGTTAAATTAAAATTTTATAGAAGGGTTGTACTTCCAGATATACATGGGTGAGAAATATGGGCTATTACTTTGAGAGAGAAGAAACTACTACGCATATTTAAAAAATAAAGTACTTAAAACTTTTTGGATAAAAGAGAAGAACAAATAAGTGAATGTAGAAAACTGCATAACAGTGAGCTACAAGATATTTATGGGAAAACACATGTATTAAAAACAGTTAAATATCATAGACTGTGATAGATAGGACATGTGGCATGAATGGGGAATAAAAGAGGGGTATGGAAACTTCTTGTAGGAAAGTGCTAAGTAATTAGGTCAAGAATAAGGTGGGAGAATAATATTAAGTGTGATTTGAGCGAGGAAGGTAAATTATACAGAAACATCAGCTCAGAATAAGACGATGTTGCGAACTTAAGTCAGTGCGGGGATGAACCTACGTGTTCGATATCGCAGTGAGTTAGTTATACAGGGTGATTCACAATATGTATTAGGGGTTGTTGAGAGGACTTAATAGATAAAGTTTTGATAAAGAACCCATGTCCGGAAACGTACCATTTTTATGTAAAATAAGTTTGAAGATCGAAACACAATGGGCTGATACCGCGTGTCTTGTGTTTGAGAATAAGTATTACGGATTTCTAGGGGTTGTACTACACCTTTCGAGTTGGAGGAATATCTTCTTGCACGAATTCTGGCGGCAGCAGAAATTATTGAACATACACCAGGTCATGTGAAAACATGCATCGCAGGTACTGTACACTTTGTGCAACGAACAACAGGGTCTGATTTGTAACAGAACTTGAAATATAGTTTTCTTCGTTCTGTTACAAAGCATTTTATTATATGGCTCCGAAACCTGGACAGTAAGTAAAAAAGAAGCCAACAAGATGTTAGCAATAGAAATGGATTTTTGAAGACGATCGACAAGAATTTCAAGAAGGGATAAATTCAGAAACAGCACAATAAGGGAAATTATGCAAGTAAAAAAAATTAGAAAAATAGAAGAAAACACGTTTGAAATGGTAAGGACACCTCATAAGAATGGAAGAAGAGTGAATTTAAAAGAAAATCTTTGATTGGAAAGCTAATGGAAGAAGTAGAAAAGGAAGGCCTAGAGAACGTTGGAGAGATGGAGTGAGGAGAAATATTGAAGCTAGAGATTTGAAGGAAGAAGATGATTTAGGCAGGAACATCTGGCGACAAATTACTTTGGGTTGAAGGGGAAACCCTGTGTTGTGGAATACTCCTAATAAAAAAGATAGTATTTGAAAGGCAAGTAATAAACATCTTTGGAGTAATCAGGAATCAGGACGATCATGGATAAATAAAAAATAAATAAATAAATATAATTCTCAAAAACAGAATTATAATCAACTTCATTAAAGCATACATATTAAGCTGGATTGGACACATGTTATAGAATGGATGATGGAAGGATGCTAAAAAAAACTCTACAAATGGAAGCAATTAACCCCTAAATACATTGGACGGCCCAAAAATGAGAAGATGATGTTGTAAATGATATAAAATTTATGAAGATAAAAATATTGAAACAAATGTGTCCAGGATAGAAAAGATAGAAAGAACTCGTTGAGAAGGCCAAAGCATTCTCCAATTGAAGCTGTAGCGCCTTATTAAGAAGAAGAAGAATCAGAAGAAGAAGGAGAGAAGCTGGCTGCCGGCAGTTGAGGAATTCACAGAGAGCATGCAGAATCTCCTGAAGATGTCTATCGCAGCTGTAAACGAAACATCGAGTTTTTTTAAGTGGACAAACGGCCATTAAACCGAGAAAACACTTTAACAATAATCAATTAGTCTGACTATAAACCATCATCTTCAAAGTATGGACGTGTTGGCCCGTTCCCCTCCCCGATTCACAATATGCTACAGGTCGTCCTTCCAACGTCGTTTTGGTCTTCCTACATTTCTTCGGCCTTGAAGTTTATAATGAATCATCTGTTTTGATAAACGATTTTTTGGGCATTCTTTGTACATGTTCAAACCAATTACATTTATGTATGTACAAGCTAACACCCAGCGTGCGCTGCTACGTATAAATAAATTAAAATTAATGTGCTCTTATGTTTAGTTGAATAAGTAGGAAGAAAAATAATTATAAATTTAGATTTTTAGATACCCCATGCGTTGCCCGGGAATCTACTAATCCCGAACTTTTTGACATAAATGAGCTGAAATATGAAAATTAATGTTTTATGTTTAGTTAAGTAAGTAAGAGGAAAAATGTATATCGTAATTATTTTTAGATACCTCGTGCTGTTTACCCGGCGTTGTCCGGGAATAAACTCGTCCCGATCTTTTGGCATAAATGGGTTAAAAGACGAAAATTAATGTACTTCTTATGATTAGTTGAATAAGTAAAATGAAAATTAATTATAAATGTATATCGTAATTATTTTATTATTCCCCGTGCTGATTACCCAGTATTTTCCGGAAAGCTACTTATCTCGATCTTCTTGGCATAAATGAGCTAAAAGACAAAATTCGCTATTGTGAGTTATCCGTAAAAGAATACCCGCCATGTGCTGCTATGCTTGCACAGGAATCTACATACTTCTCTCGATCTTCTTGGCATCAATGAAAGGCAAAAATGGTTATTGTGAGTTATCCGTAAGATATAAACATATGCTTTCGCGGACTTTTTTGTAGAGCTTTCTGAGATATTCAATTCTGCGTACATTAATTTTGTGTTTTTGTTATGATTTAGGCAGCGTAAGCCATTTAAGCGTCCAAAGAGCTACTTTTTTCACGCATTCCACTACAAAGGGCGATTTTTAAGGATGCAGGATTTGAGTATCACGTGCTATTATGCATTACAGAGACTTTGATGTCCCAACTCCTTTCAAAAAACGTTAAACTGAAAATATATAAAACTATTATTCTACCAGTTATATTATATGGATGCGAAACATGGACACTTACTTTAAGGGAGGAAAGGAGATTACGAGTATTTGAGAATAAAGTTCTTAGGAAAAATTTTGGATCAAAGAGAGGTGAACAGACAGGTGAATGGAGAAAACTACGTAATAGTGAGCTACATGCTATGCAAAGGAAGCCAGATATAATAAGAATAGTTAAGTCTCGTAGACAACGATGGGCAGGACATCTGGCACGAATGGGGGATGAAAAAGTGCATGGAACCTTCTTGTAGGAAAACCAGAGGGAAAACGCCCAGTTGGTAGAGGAAGAATGGGTGGGAGAATAAAATTATCCATGATTTGAGGGAAGTAGATTATACAGGGGATGATTGGAAAATATTAACTCAGGATATGGATGTATGGAGAGTTTATGTCCGCGCGGCCATGAACCTACAATTTCGATAGTGTCATTGAGTTAGTTATACTAGCCGGTGTTTATTGATACTTTTGAATATTTTATTAGCCATCATTATATATGTCAAATATTTAACTAATCTCCCACATCTTTTCGCATTTTTTTTTACAATTTTGTTGAAACTGTTTAAAAAACTCTTCATTAATAATTTACACTGGCAACTATGACACGATTTATCGTCCAAAATTAACACTGAATTATTATTATTTTTTATTGTGACCCTTTGCCTAATAATTTTCAATATTAAATTTGTGTTTAATTTCACAAAATATTTATATGTTTCAGCAATTTCTCTCTTTATGTTAATTTTAAAGTTTTTTTTAACCTAAATGAGTGGTAGACAAGGCTTTTAAGGGCTTAACTCTGCCAGATAAAATATTATTATTATTATTATTAGTAGTAGTAGTAGTAGTGGTATTAGTATTAGTACTATTAGTACTAGTAGTAGTAGTAGTAGTAGTAGTAGTAGTAGTAGTAGTAATAGTAGTAGTAGTATTAACCTATATCAGTCAATTTTGTTCGCATTTTTTCCCGATACGGAAGATAGCTGTGTCGAGTTAAAATAACAAATGGACCGTTAAATTTAAAGGGAAATATATTATAACATGTTTAATGTGATGAAATAGCGGAACATTCTTTAGAATGTAGATTATTAATTAATAATCGAGTTTCGATAAACCATCTGATAAGGTAGGGGGTAACACTTAAGCAGTTGAATTTAATGACCGTTGTAACTGAAGTTGCATTAAATGGAACGATCAGTAGAATTGCATTCTGTAATTAAGGAGAAATTGTATCCAGAAGTAAATGAGAATTAATCCGCCGACAATACAATATTGCCGCTTGTTAACTGATTTATTGGAGAAGAAAGAAAAATAATTCAGACTTCTGGTATTAGGGCGGTGTACTAATGCTACACCCCTCAGAAGCAGCGGAGCGGGCGCGTATGATCAGCAGCAAATCAAAGTTATAACATATTTTACGGACTATAACACTGACTTTTTTCGAAAAATTGTCTCCAGAATTCAGGTGTGTCTTATACTCGAAATTAATATAAAATGCCCAGTGTTTGATTAAAAATTCCAGCCAGTCTTAAAAATGACCATAATTCGATGCAGCGGGAAACCTATCTGTATCTGGCAAAATTGCATTCAACTAGCAGCAGCAGTGCACCGATGCGACGAACATGAGTTGCGGGGATTCACAAGCTTGCTAACACTGTCTCCCTCCTCCCCGCTATCGAAATTCAGAACATCGTCTAGCATATGATGCGTCATTGCAGTCTACGATGCCAGTGAATTGAACGAATGGATGATGGATGAAACCAACACGAATTCACGCCGAAGGGAGCTTTAAAACGACATACCGCCAAATAAGTGTGTCAGTGGATAAAAAAATTGTGGTCTAAAGTGAGAGAAGACATTATTATTAAATCTTTCAACAAGTTGGACGTAAGTAACGTTCTCGATGGCGGTGAAGACTATCTTATATATGAAGAGAACAACGATGAAGAAGAAGAAGGAGGAGGAGGAGGAGGAGGAGGAGGAGGAGGAGAAAGTTCAGATGACGATTTTTAGGGATTTTAAAGATCAGAACGGTTTTATAAACTAAGATATTTTTTTTTAGTCTGGCTTTGCAATCTAATAATAAAAATGGTAAAAATGTCATTTAAAAAAACGCTTAAAAATTAAGGTGCGTCTTATAGTCCGTAAAATACAGTATATACTTTCTTTTGAGCTTACAAGAGAACTGTCAACCATTGCATACGGAAACCTACCTCGAAATTTCTCCCAGAGAAGCGTTATGATTTATAGTCGGTTCAGTCATTTAGTTTCATGCGGCATCAAAGGCAACTGTTTCCCTCTGTTTTAAAAAAAAAATGCATTGTTACTGCCAGGTACAGCCGGGAAGTTGTCGTTAGAGGCTTCTAAGATGTCGCTCCAATCACCAAAAACTGAAAAAAAGTTCCGTGCCAATAATGTCTTTGAATTTTCAAATGATGTTTCCATGTCTACTCCACGTGGACATAATTGTCTTAACAGCTATGCAACTTTTGTCTTTGAAGTATCTTTAGTTGGTAAATATTTATTCTATTGAATAAAACGTGTCAACGCCGGTTGATATGCTAAATACTTAATGTGTGCAAAATAGATCTACCTAACCACAAAGCAAAGCGCCTGTAAACTAAATGACTGGGCCGACTATACCAAGGCCGTGTATAACAAATTTTATCATCATCATCAATAATAATCGGGGATTAGACCATTGGCCTGTTCTACTTCAGGATAGAAATTGGTCCCTCATCGCTTTTTAGGTACCAGAGTCTCTTCGGGCAGTTGAATAGCCTCAGAGGTAGTCTATTGTTTGGCATTCTAAGGAGGTTTTCGTGCCAATTATTTTGTTATGTTTCGATGGTTTCAGTGATTGCTGGTGTTTTCAGAGCTGTGCGCATATCTTCATTTCGCATTTTGCCATAAAGCGTATATCTGCCGGTTTCAACTGCCAGGCACAGAAATCCAGCTCCATATCTCTCATTTAAACTGCAGGGAAGTAATACAACTCCTGACTTGATGAATTGGATAACCTTCACAATCTTCCACGCGCCGCGTCCCGCCACACTCTAATCCTTTCTACTTACGCTGGGACGTTCATCTGCTTCTCACAGGGGGTTGCTATTGCTGGGTTCTGGCTCCGATTTCTGTCTCTTGCAGTTAAAAACGGCAAATAATTTTTGGACAGTTTCGAAATGAAAATAAGGACTTTATCGACTACACCACGACAATTGATATTCTACATCTACAATGACGTAACAGACCAATGTTGGGCCTTAGTCTCTCCTTTGTTGGGAGTTTACTACACCACGTTAATTTTAGTTACGCTTATTTCCCTATAGATGATTCAATGATATATCTAGTAGACAATTAAGGTATTACTAGAACGAGAATAGTCAGTAAATTTTGCTTAGAGGCCTCTATAATATTTATGCTTATGGTACTTTTAGGAGCCTGAAAATCTTCAAACTCGAGACCTACAACTTAAACTCTCTCCCGGAGGACTTGTTCCTTGGATTTTTCCATCCTAAAATAATTCATTGACCCCGCCAGGTTTGAACCCGCGACCCACGGGATCAGAGGCAATGAGCATAACCAATAGTCCACCACGCCCAACAATGGATTATTGTGATGCATTTTTTAAATTGTTACCGCGCTACGAATCACCAAGTTTGCCCCTTTTATTCATGGATGTATTAGGTTGCATCTTAAGTTAATTGGCCATTCAATGCGCAAATTCAATGAACTGGTTCCACATTTCCTGAACTTACAAAAAATTAAATATCCTATCATAAATACAAAGCATTTTATAAATGACATATTGCCTTCTAAACCTAAGGTTTAGTTCTATAATAGGGCCTAATATCCAAATGTACTATACTTTGGTCTGACTTGTTTTGAAACTTAAACACCAACCATGTATTTACAGGCATTAACTGAAATTCTAGATATAGACTATACGATGATTAACCATTAAATTGGCAATGTATCCTATACGATACATCAATTGGTTTAATTCATTTAATATTTTTAATAAAACGGAAGAAAACGCACGAATAGAAATTACTTAAATTTGTGTTGAGTTACACAATATAGGGCTTGCCTAATAATAACCGTTATACATGATTTCGTTTTCACTTCGGTCTGCCACATTTAAATAACTGACACGAGAAGTTAGCGTCTTGCCAATTTAAGGGTTAAAATGTATGGTTCAAAATGTAAGGGTGAACTAACTCATTGACACTGTCGTATCGGAAGTTCAGGCCTATGGCAGCGCGGACAGCTGAAGTTATCTCTATGTACGAGTACTTTACCTCTCTCAAATCATAGTTAGTATTATTCCCAAACCTCATTTTTTAGCCTATCTTTTCCTCAAGTTTTCTTATAAGGTGTTTCCATGCCGTTATTTCAATTCCCCATTCGTGGTGCCACATGTCCTGCCCATCAAAATCTACGAGACTTAATTATTATTATTGTATCTGGTTCATAAAGAACATGCAGTCTTCTCCATTCGCCTGTCTGTTCATCTCTCTTTAGCCCAAACAAATTTCGTAAGAACTTGATTCCCAAAATACTCGTAATATTTTCTCCCCCCTTAAAGTAACATTCCATGTTTCGCAAACACCCATCCATCCATAGTAATTCTCCCGAAGGCAGGTCCTTCACTGCAATCATCGCATTTTCATGCTATGCTTGCAGCTTAATAGGGAATTGTAGATATGGTAGATTCCCGTTGCTTTCCACAACATAGAATAAATATAACTGAGAGAATAACAGTTTTATAAATGTTCAGTTTATTTATTTACTTTTTAGAGAAAATGTGACAAGAGTCCCTTAATGCATAATAGTATGCATTTCCAGAATTGAGCCTATGTTTATTTCCTTCTGTATTTAATTTTTGTTAGGTAAGTAGGCTTATCGTTCTCATGTATGCCTATTTGTAGTCAGCCACTTCTTCAAAAATTCCCTCATTCTTCATTAACTGTCTATTTCCATTATAATGTATTTCTAGTATAGCTTATGCAGATGATATACTGATTACAGCAAGAACCAGACAAGCGTTGTGTGAAACCTTCACAAAATTGAAAGAGGAATAAAAAAAAAATTTGGTCTAATAATAAATAAAGAGAAAACAAAATATTTAAAATGTAGTAATCACAATATAAAATCTGAAAATCTACAAATTTGATGATATACAAATTAACACAGTAGAATCATTTAAATATTTAGGTACCAAAGTAAATGGACATAATACATTAGTAGAGGAAATTAAAGAAATATTGGCAAATGGGAATAAAGCTTATTTTGCAAATAGAACCTTATTTAAAAGCAAATTAATATCAAAAACTGCAAAAATAAGGTTATACAAAACACTCATTAGACCAGTAGTTACATATGCTTGTGAAACTTGGGTCATAAAAGAACAATAAAACAGAAATTATTAATTTTTGAAAGACAATTTTAAGAAGAATATTTGGACCAAATAGAGGAACTGATAAGTGTTGGAGAATCAAAACAAATAACGAAATAAACAAATTAGTAAAAAATCAGAACATAGTAAACCATATAAGATCTCTCAGAATTGGTTGGCTTGGACATTTGATAAGAATGGATGATCAGAGACTGGTCAAAAAACTCTACAAATGGAAACCTATAGGAGGCAGAGCTGTAGAAAGACCGAAGTTCAGATGGGAGGATGACACAATGAATGATCTAAGGAAAATGAAAGTGACTAATTTGAATATGGTAAGAGACAGATTGGCATGGAGGAGGATTGTTGACAAGGCCAAAACTTCACATTTGAAGTTGTCGTGCCTTAAGATGATGAATGTACTTTTATGTGACCATATATTTAGTTTTATTGATGTGTACTTCCAGCCTAAATGTCTTAGTGTTACTCAATACAGTGTGTGTGTAGGCCCTTAGTATTACAAGTAAATAATTAACTGTTTAAATTATGTGAAATAAAATGGGTAGCTGAGAGAATAGAATAATTATTACACTGATAACTAATTGCCTTTGGAAGAAGAATATTATGTGAAAATATTAGCTAGGCTTTAGAATACGGCGTTGTCTTCAGGCTACTTTTCCTCTAAGATACCTAGTTAGAAGCGATATTATTTAGGATAATGTAAAAATGTTCCACAACAACTGTTTATGTAGGTCTAAATACAACGCAATGTTCTGAAATTATTTAAAAATATTTATTAGATATAACTAATTACCTTAAACTGTAATTTGAATGATTTCGCTTGGTCCACACTTCTCCATGACACATGTCTTAAGTATATCAAGTTAGCAAACGTCACTTCATTTTACCCCGGTATACATGTCGGATTTTAGCTGTATGCATTGATGGAACCACACTTGAAATACAATCCCTAATAGTCTGTAATATTATTCTGAAACACAAGACACTCGATATCAGCCTATTGTGTTCCGATCTTCAAACCAATTTTACATCGAGATGGTACGTTCCCGGACATAGATTCCTTATCAAAACTTTATCTACTAAGTCCCCTCTACAACCACTAGAAGTCTGTAATATTTATTCTGAATCACTCTGTATAAAGGTACTGATAAGCCACTTCAGACCATAGAGAGGCCTTTTGTGGTGTTATGAGTTTAAATTTCACATCATCTTTCTAGACAATAGATGTCAGATTTCAGACCCACATAATGCTATACTTTCTATTAATTACTAATTTCTTAACAAAAAAAACCTTGATAATGATATATTTCATTTAGTTAAGGTATTGATTACGTATGTTCTTTAATAATGTATCCAGGATACTAATAACAATGTGCCTTTGGCACAGCATCTGAATACCTAATCATTGTTTGATTATACTTTAACATTATCTGAAAGGAAAGTAGTCATTTTCAGATTGAATTTGCATGTCCAGTAGACAAATTCTTAAATACATAGTTATTACATCTACAGCCGTGCATTTGTAGTTCGGCCTAATTGTAGGAGAAGCTCTGAATTTTTTAGTTTAGTTTCCTTTGTTTTGACCACACTGTGGTTTAGATCTACATCACTGCCACTCGTAACAGCGAAACCTGGGTTGAGTTTTCTCATTAAGGTTTATTTTTTTTAGAATGTTCCTTAACTTTAATACAAATTCTAGGAAATCAGTATGGTACCTGAAAAATATTCGGCTCTATGGGATAATTATCATCAATCCTACAGTAAATATGACGAACTCTGTGACAAATAAATGGAGCCTTTGTGACAGGATCTACATTTGAATTGGGTGAAGCTCCTATTTATCCAAGTACGTGAATCTTCTTTTCTATGCGCATATTCTTGAATAGACATTCAGAATTTAAAAACACAAAATTAAAATAAAGCTATCACAAATATATATTTTTTTAACTGCATAGTTGTCCAAGTTTACGATATTCATTTGGAATTGAGTAAAAATAGCAGATCCATCAAGAACTTGTCCTTTCAAAATTAATATTACTTTGCGCTCAAAAACTCCAATAAACCTAAATAAAATTGTATTTCTCATAATTTCACATCTAGAAATAATAATTACAAACATGAGTAAGATGCAGAAACAAATTAAGCATAGGCTCAATTCCGGAAACGCATGCTTTAGTGATCACAGGGAAACCTTTTCATTCCAACTTAAAAAAAAAGTTAAACTAAAAATATATAAAAACAGTTATCCTTCCAGTTTAAAATATATGAATATGAAATGTGGGCTCTTACTTTAAGGGAGGAGTAAATATTTCAAATATTTGAGAATGAAAGTCTTAGAAAATGATAGGACCAAATATTTGAGAATGAAAGACTTAGGAAAATGTTAGGATCAAATAGATACGAGCAGACTCGTGAATTGACATGATCTTTACGGAAACCAGATGTAACAAGAACAGTTAATTTTCTTTAACTAAGTTGGGTAGGGCATGTGGTATGGACAGAAAATAAACGAGTGGCATGGAAACGTATTGTAGGGAAACCAGAGAGAAAGCTCCCAAGAGGTAGATCAAAAATGAGATGGAAGGATAACATTAACTACCAATTGAAGGAGATTAATTGTACCTGGAATTGATTTAAAAAATATTTCTGGATAGGGAGGTATGGAGAGCTTATATCCGATCGGCCATGAACCTCCTGTTTCGATAGTGCCAGTTAATTAGTTATAATCCACGTCGGGAGTGAAGAGGTTGAGATAGTTCATATATTCACTTGTTTTTATTTATGCAACTAAGGAAATACGTTACAAGCCAGAAGATCGCGGATTCGATTCCTGATACGGTCTGAATTTTTTGATTTAGCCTAAATTCTCTGGAGATACCTTGGTCCTGAGGTCGACTCTGCCTGTAAAATAAATGAGTACCAGAATAGTATTCTGTGGTATCTGAAGGCTGACAACTAGACTGATATCTCGAGCCGATTGCCTGAAAAGGTGGGAGTCGTTAAATCTCCTTCTATCCCAAAAACATCCCAAGGCCTGTTGTAGTAGTGTCATTTTTATTTATGCAACACTGATGAATATTTTCATTTTGTTATTTTTCTTGTATCCCTTTTGGATGTTTCCTAATGTAATTGTACGTTTTTTTATTATAATGTATAAATGCTTTAACATCTAAAATCATATCGCGTCAATATTTTTTTTAAAAATGTATCCATTATCTTTATTTTTATTGTTGTAGTTTGTCATATGTTTCATATATTAGTTCAGTGATTTAATAGGTTATTTAGTCTTTGGTATTTTTGCAATGATACTACTCTTATTAAGAACTAAGATAACACTGGGGAACAAAAAAATATTTTTTTCTTGGTGCCTGAAATTTTTCACCTGATTCTGGGTATTTCGGCACTGCTGATTCCAAAAATGTCATCCATTTTGTTGCAGCAGCTCTAGTTTGCAAGATATTGATGAGACTTGCTCTTAGGTACCACCACATGTAATCGATTGTTTGCATAATACAATTGATTTAATCCAAGTTATATTCATGTTGTTGTTGCCGTTTGCATATGTAATTTTACTAATTTGAAAATTGTTTATCCTTTTTCTAGACTGACATGGCTTCAACACGAAGAGAAAATGTGTGAATAATCCTGATGTGTTTTGTTTCATCTGTGGGGGAGTACACATTCACTCAAACAAAGAAAACCTATAACTGACTTTGTAAGAAGAGCTTATTTGGCCTATTTCAAAGTAACAACTGGGAGATCAAGATAAGCTTGGGCACCTCACATTGTATGTAAAACGTGCACAGAGCATCTACGAGACAATGGACAAATGGGAGGAAACGGGAAATGCTTGAATTGAAATTTGGGGAACCACTGATTTGGCGAGAACAAATTAAACCATAGTGATGACTGCTATTTTTGTTCAGTCAATGTAAAAGGGCATCAATAGCAAAAACCGGAATAGATGGGTATATCCCAATCTACGCTCCGCAAGACGCCCTGTTCCACATTCAGAGGAGATACCTGTTCCAATTTTTACCAGTCTTCCAGAGTCACCAGAAGAAGAGGATGATTCAACTGAAAGCTATTCTGAGGGAAATGACAGCGATTTCCCAGGGACCTTCATCAGTTTCATCCGGTTTTAGTCAAGCGGAACTGAACGACCTCATAAGGGATCTAAGTCTTCCAAAGAAGTCATCTGAGTTGTTAGCTCCCAGGCTGGCAGAGAAAACAATGTCTGTTACCGGGAACAAAGGTCACAGTCTATCGCAAAAGAGAAACAGACTTCCTGCCATTCTTCACAGTAGAAAATCAATTGTTTTTTGTATGAATGTTGAAGGACTGTTAATGAAGCTGGGTGTAAGAAAATACACACCAAGGAATGGCGGGTTATTTATAGATAGCTCAAACGCAGCCTAAAATGTGTTCTTTTGCATAATGGGGAACATATACGGTCGATCCCAATTGTCCTCGTTCTATGCGTGAAAATCAACATACCATAGCTACAGTGCTTAGAAGATCTCTTACGTGATC
>JASPKZ010001917.1:0-32406 GCA_030220185.1 Diploptera punctata
CCGAACAGCACGCTACACAAAGCGGGACCATAGAAGAAATGAGGAAATTATGAAAGAGTTGGATGCAGAACCCATTCTTCACCATATACAAAACTACCAGAACAACTGGAAAGCCCATCTTCAACGAATGCCGTCTCATAGAATTCCAAAAGACATACTTCGCTACTGCCCCCAAGGCAAAAGATCGCTGGGACGTCCAAAAAAGCGCTGGATGGAAAATTCCTCTTTGAGACCGTAACAGGCCACATGGCCTAATACTTGCATGGATGATGATGGTGATGATGATAAGAGAAATAGTTGGCTTATGTATAAACAAATTAAGGTACAGAGCTAAGGTACATACTTAAGAGGGAAATATGAAACAAAATTAACTTGTTTGTTGCAAACGTCACAGAATATAATTTTTTCATCCGATGTAAAATGGGGAAACTCATGTATCCACTATTTAATTAAAGACGACTTGGAACTTTCGGCATGATGCAATGTTCTTACAGAATGAAATCAAGAGTTATGTTTCCAGCCGGTCAATCGACAGCACCCCGCCTAGTGACACACAAACTATTGGGGATGTTTTCAGAGAATTAGGGAGCTTAACATAACGCCCCGTACATCTGGTTTTCAGAAATGTCTTCGGGTCGTGTTAATTGATTTACAGCTTCTCACCAAAAAGTCAGATTTTGTTTGAAAATATTTCAAGAACATACTGCTGAAGATAATGAAAACTAATATGTAAATATTTTTAGTTTCTCGAAATGAAATAAAAACATTTTTATTCGATTTAGTAATAAAATATGAATTTTTTGAATACAAGCAAAAATAGGTTCTAACGTTAATTTAGGCATTTTTGGCACCATAGGACCATAATATGTATCATGTAAGTATATGAAACGTGTAAATACAACTTCATTTTAAGTTATCTCTTCAGGAACAAAATAGGTTTTTGCCTAAAATCCGTAAGTTTGCCTCTGTCTTCCTTCCCATTAACTATGGGTTTTAGTTCTGCTTGTATAACTGGATATCGCACCAGGTGGTCCTTGTCCATTTTGTCCTCTTGTTCACACAAGGGAAAGGTTGGGTCTTGGCTATCCTTCTCTAGTCACTACAGGTACTTCGCCATGTTTAGAGCTTAATTAACCTAAATGATCCTACTATCTCACTCCTCAGCCAATTTGGTATATTTCTAATTGTATGTCGGACAAGCTTCCTGTTTTTTTTTTTTTGGGCGGGGCCATCATAATCATCATCATTCATATTCGCCTTAGATTAAGTTTAGTATTAAGGACTCTACTGGCCTTATTTTTTTTAATTGCGGATGAACCCATGAAGGACTACGCAAAGTACTAAGAGGCGTTTCCTTTGAGCCCAAATTTCTTTCATTCTTTTGCTATGAACTTGTTCTCTCTCGTCTGTCCAAGTTGTTCCAGTTTTTTCTTCGGTTTGTCCTCTTGGTCAACTTGCCACTTATTCACCTTAATTCTAATATATCTCTGTTTGGGATATCTTCTTTAGTAATTCCTGCCAATTTTATGTCCTTTTTGATTTCATCAATCCACTTCATAGTATCCACTGGAGCCTTACTTCTGTTTATTATTATTATTATTATTATTATTATCATCATCATCGGGGCACACCGTAGCGTAGTGGTTAAGGCACTGAGCTACAAGCCGGAGGGTCGAGGGTTCAAGTCCCGTTGGGGTCAGGATTTTTAAACTGCCCCAAACCCTCTGGCGGCACTATGGCCCAGGGGTCGACTAAGCCTCTAACGGAAATGAGTACCAGACGCTTGTTCTGGGGGTAAAGGCGCCGTCATGCAGGGCTGACAACCCGGCTGACATAAAGTGCCGATAGTCTAGAAAAAGTAGGAGCCTTAACCTTCTACTACCCCCAAGGGCCTCCGGGCCTGTTGTGGGATCACTTTACTTTTACTTTTTATTATCATCATCATCATCCATCATATCATCGGGGCAGTGTAACCCCGCCTTCCAGGCGCCGCAACCTCAGAAATGGGTTACAATTACGCCAATATCAGGAGAGCACATCAAAAATATCCAAATGACAACCTGTGACATTGAATATAAAACATATTTCTAATTTCTCTGTGCCAATCCTTTCGTCATAATACAGAAATGTAATCATTCGCAAAAAGTAATTTGCCTCATTTGATGATCTGGAATTGTGTAAACGATGAAGAGAAATTGCAGCTTCTTTTCATAGTGAAGAGCTCATTTTAAAGCGTCCAAAAACACACTTCATTAACTTCAGTCATGAAAATTCAATGACATTATTGAATCACTTGTTAGAACATGGCGAAACAATTTAATCCTCATTCAGGTGCTTCTTGTATATACTGAGATAGACTATATTTCGACATCTAACCTGTTGGTAGGACACCAATTACTTTATTGAGCTGTTTCTGCAAACTCTGGTCATTTAAAATTAAAGCGAACAGAATTTACAGGCAGTCTACTCTTCATGTTTCTTTAAGTTTCCAGAATAATATATAAGTTATATATATATATATCATCATCATCATCATCCGGTATCATGACAGGTGCCGCCGTCTTCCGGAAACCAAAGGTCATTCCTCTCTGTCCATCCATTGATCGTCCAATCCTCTGATATTCATAGCAGCTTGTACCCCTCCTATCCAAGTTTTCTTCGGTCTTCCTCTCTTCCTCCATTCTATTGGGATCCATTCCATAACATTTTAGGCAATCTTTGCCTGACATACTTTTGACATGGCCATACCACTGCAAGCTTTACTTTTCTATAATGTCTATGATGTCCGGCTCCTCTTGTATACACCCATAATTTCTCCTATTTCTTTATTTCGTATTCTATCCATCCTAGATTTTCCAGCTGATCTTAAAACATTCATTTCTGTACTTAAAATTATTTTCATTTCCTTGCTAGGAATTTGCCAGACTTCAGCACCATATGTTAAAATGCTCTGAATTATGGTTTGATATATTTGTAATTTACTATTCTTTTGTAATATTTTTGCTCCACCAAACAGAATTTAAAGCACTAATTGCTTGTTTTATTTGTGCGACTCTATTTTCAATTTCCACTGTGTTATCGCGTGAATGGTCTAATTTTGTTCCTGAATAATGACATTCAATACTAGGTTTTAGTTCTTCTCCATTGTTGAAATTTATATTTTCCATTTCTTCTCCTATACACAGGTATTTGTTTTTCTCAATGTTTATATAAAGTCCCCATTTTTCATATTCTTCTTTAGTTTTTAGCCATATATTCTATGTGATCTTAGATATATATATATAAAATTTAATTCGTCTATTTCGTACAGAGCCTAAAATATCACATTTTTAGTCAATTTCTAATTTTTCCATACTTTCACCACACATTACAAAGAGGTTTATAGTACGTAAAAAGTGAAAATACAGGACATTTATTACAAGTGAGGAGAAAAGATTACGGGTATTTGGGAATAAAGTTCTCAGGAAAAATTTTGGACCAAAGAGAGATGAACAAACAGGGGAATGGAAAAGACTGAATAATAGTAAGCTACATGATCTCTATAGGAAACCAGATATGATAACATTTAAGTCTCGTACATTGCGATCGGCAGGACAGGTGGCATGAATGGGAATGAAAGAGGGGCATGGAAACTAGGAAAACCAGAGGGAAAACGCCCAGTTGTTAGGCCATGAATGAGGTGGGAGAATAAAATTACTCATGACTTGATGGAAATAGATTATACAAAGAATGATTGGAAAACATTAGTTTAGGATAGGAATGTGTGGAGAACTTATGTCCGTGCGGCATGAACTTAAGGGTTCTATAGAGCCAGTGAGTTAGTTAGTTATCATTGACCCCAACGCGTTGACGTTTTTTGAATTTTGTTTGGTGTTTGGGTTTATAATGATAACATATTATGTATACATTAAGAAGTTCCTTTCAAAAACGTTAAACTGGAAATGTAAAAACTGTTATTCTCCCAGTGATAGTATATGGATGAGGAACATGGACTCTTTCTTTAAGGGAGGAAATAAAATTATGAGTATTTGAGAATAAAGTTTTTAGGTCAAAGAGAGATGAACAGTCAGGTGACTGGAGAGAACTACATAACAGTGAGCTATAGGACTTTATAGGAAGTCAGATATATTAAGAAGAGTTAAGTCTCATAGACTGCGATGGGCAGGACATGTGGCAGTAATGGTAATTAAAGAGGTACATGGAAGCGTGTTCTAGGAAGACCAGAGGTATAACGTTCAGTTGGTACACCAAGAATGAGGTGGGAGAATAACATTAATCATGATTGAGTGAAGTAGATTATACAGGGGATGATTAGAAAAATTAGCTCAGGATAGGGATGTATGGAGAGCTTATGCCCGCGCAGCCATGAAAATACAGGTTCGATAGTACCAGTTACTTAATAGTCTGTATTAATTTTCGCGCTATATCGAATTTCCGAAAAATAACCACCCCTAACCGCAACTGTTGGACGAAAGAGAATGAGCGAGATATGAAGGATCGCACACACAGACATTTACAAGTACAAGTGATAACAATTTGTAGGTAAGCCGATAGAAACTGAAGCAAGGAAACAGATCTGTGGAACGGCGTATTCGGCTTTGTTAGGATCAGCGGGAGGGGGAAACACAATGCTAATATTCGTATAACTAGAACCCCACTGACCCCTGCTGAGACCGCCAGCTCGAGTTCCTTATTAGGGAGCTTCTTTCTTCAAATTGTAAGGTTCATTGTAACAACTCTCCCTGATATATATCCATAACCTGCCTGTTCACAGGGCTGATCAAACCCGTTGTTAAGCCGCAACTCTGCATTCCATAGCTATCTTTAACATAAAATACTGTCCTAGAGTCTCATTCATAATGTGTTTTTCTTTTTCCAAATCGTAGTACTTTTCCCATCGTTCGTCGTATTTTGTTTCCGTCTTTGATCCGAGGCTTGATCCTTGGGGCTGCGAGTAATATGTAAGATACACCTTGAAGTGGGTTTCTATAGTCCGTTTTCATGGCGGGTTTTTATTCGAGATTTCCTCCCTAGGCCGATTGGCTTCACCCAGCTCCAGACCTCAGCCTGCCCCGTTTTATTTCGGTGTTGTCCCTCCTTGATGGGTTGTCTTGCAGGACTAAGGAACACCATCCGCCCGTTGTGGATTACACTGTGCAACAAAAAAGAAACTTTGTTTTTGTCTCAGAAAGAAAAATATGTGATTCTGATAGTATTTTTTCTCCTGCATTCAAATATGATATCGGGTTTTCTCCATCACGCAAGGTTTCCGAGAGACAGGAATTTATAACTTCAAACACTTTAATATTTTCTACATTCGTAACTACACAGTATTCGAACTTTCGGACTAACCTAGAAAGTAAGAAATGAGGATTTTCTGCTATATTTCGTCTGTGGAGCATCCCTCTTGATGGTCAACAATAATCGGCCAGCATATTAGGATTCCGTTTGCCTTGATATCTCTTTTCCATAGCTGAAATCTCCTGATGAAAGTGTTCCCCGTTTTATTTTACAATGGACAAATGGACGAAAAAACGTTTATTAAAAATAATTATTTAAATCCATTAATTGAAACTGAAATAAAAAAATCGTGGGTGATGGAGAAATTCCGAATAAATATTTGAAAACACGATAAAAAAATGCATTAAGTACAACTATTGGTACTCATGAGACAAAAATCATGTTGACCAGTGTTATTCTTCGCTTCCCCTCTCCTCTTATAGGCCAGCAGCTTACGCTTCCTAGCTCTATCATCTGGATCATTGGGTACTGGGTCCCTCCGCCACGACAAGACGATAATCCAAGGCGATAAATGTGGTTATGTCTTTAATATGACATTAGGGACAAAATTTATTATAGATAGACAAAAATATTGGAAAAGTTGTATAGATAGAATGGAAGACAACCGACTTACAAAAAGAAGATAGACCAATTGACGGGAGAAGAGCCAAGAGATGGATTGACAGTGGATGCATATCCAATACGTCTTCCTCCGAGGAGTGAATTGGGAAATAAACTGGATGAAAATCCTACAAATTATGAATAATAAGAAGAAGGAGATTCTCATTCTTCCTTATATTAGTGACAATTATAGCTCAAGATGAAATTGAAACCACTCAAACTTCATCAGTAGAGCACCGATTTTTGGTTACCAAGAGTTAAGATTCCACCACAAATCTATGTATCTATAACAGCGTAGCCCATTGTTTTCCATAGCCTCTCCTTTGTCAGGAATTAATAGACCAAGTTCATTTTTAGATTACTTATTGGCTCAAAGATGTCATGAGTGGCATACCGTCCACACACCGACTCCATCCATCCATCCATCCATAGTAATTCTGCCCGAAGAAAGGTCCTTCACTGCAATCATAGCATTTTCATGCTATGCTTGCAGCTTTACTAGGGAATTGTAGATGTGGTAGTTTCCCGTTGCTTTCCACACCGGTGAAGGATGATGGTGTGATGATGATAATGATAAGGGTGATGATGATGGCCATATGATTTCGGGGACCGTTTGGGCCTTAAAGTTTTCTTGACATTTGTCTTACAAGTGAGGGAAAACCCCGATAAAAACCTCACCAAGAAAAATTGCCCCGACCGGGGATCGAAACCGGGCCCGCTGCGTGACAAGGCAGAACGCTACCTCGAGACCGCAGCGGTGGACTTACACCGACTCAATTAACGTTATTCTCCCACATCTTTCTTGGTCTACCAAATGGCCGTTTTTCCTGTGGTTTTAATAAATGAAATTTCTATGCCACTCTTTCAATCCCCATTCATGCCACATGTCCTGCCCATCGCAGTCTAGGAGACTTACCTCTTCTCATATCTGGTTTCCTATAAAGATAATGTAGCTCACTGTTATGTAGTCTTCTCCGTTCGCCTGTTTTTTCATCCCTCTTTGGTCCAAAAATGTTCCTAAGAACTTTATTCTCAAATACTCGTATTCTTTACTCCTCCCATAAAATGTACAATATAAAAATAGAATACCTGAAATCTCAGTCTTCCTCAACTTTGGATGTTGGATGTAAAGTACTTTCGGAGCATATGTTCCATCTTCAGCTTGTAAATTGGTACTAGTTGTTCGTGAGAACATCGTACAGCGGGTTGACATCACTGGGTGAGTTTTCATTATGCAGGTGAGTGTTTCTGGTTTCTTTTAATATCTTTATCTCTTCGAGAATGTTGATTTTCAATTTGATGTTTTCTCTATGGATGATGGATAACGTGTTATCGATGGTATTAAATTGGTGACCTGTTTCTATTATATGTTATGGAAAACTACATTTACCTTCATTAAATCTGACGTCCTTATGAGCTTCGTTACATCGTATATTTAAATATCTTGTTGTTTTGCCAATATAAAACAAACTTATTTATAAACTAAAATGAGAGTAGATGTGAGAAGTTTTATATTGACAGAACAACAAGAAATTTCAATATACGATATAATGAACATCTTAAGGACGTCAGATTTAATTAAGGTAAATGTAGTTTTGTAAAACGCATCATAGAAATAGGTCACCAATTAAATATCATCGATAATATATTATCCATCATCCATAGAGAAAACAACAAATTGAAAATCTACATTCTCGAAGAGATCGAGATATTAAAAGAAACCAGAAACACTCACCTGTTTAATGAGAACTCATCCAGCGACGTCAGCCCGCTGTATAAGATTCTCACGAACAGCTAATACCAATTTACAAGCTGAAGATGAAGCATATGCTTCGAAAGTACTCCACATCCTATATCCAAAGTTGAGGAAAACTGAGGTCTAAGGTATTCTAGTTGCTTCTTCTTCTTCTTCTTCTTCACTTCCTGGTTTAAGCATTAGTTGCCTGTTCCGTCTTCACTATTAGATCAAAGACCATCTCTTCCGAGGATGTCCGACATCTCTTCTTCCTCTCGGAAAATAATGTAAGATTTTATTTGGTAATCTACTTTCCTCCATTCACTTTTTATATATTTTAAATTTTACATAGTAACCTCAACGGTGTTTCGTCGTGAACTTTAAAAATATTGATTCTCCCATAAAGTAAAAGTCCATGTTTCGCATCCATATAATATAACAGGAATAATAACAGTTTTATATGTTTTCAATTTCTTTTTTAGATAAATTGAGATGATAAGAATCCCTGAATTACACAATGGCATGCATTTCGAGAATTGAACCTATGTTTAATTTTTTCTGCACCTCATTCCTGTTTGCAATTATTGTTCTTACGTATTTGAATGAAGTCACTTCTTCAAAGGATCCCTCATTTGTCATTAACTGTCCATATCCAGCTATTGTATATCTGGCTTAACTTGACAAAGAGAGAGATGGAGATATAAGGATAGATCCTTGACCGCTTACAACTGAAAGAACCCAACTTGTTTTTAATTTTCGTCTTCCTCCTTACCTATTAACATCTGGTGTAGAAACACCGTCAACACTGGTGCGAGTGAGAGAGGTGAGTACAGCTGTCTCTTTCTACAAATTCCTTGCAAAGTTAAGCCAAACGAACTATAATATATATTATTAAACTGCTTGTATGTGGAACGATGAAAAATGACAGAAGTCTTACTTATCATTATAATAATATACAATCTTAAATCTAATCAAACAAAAAAAGCGTTTCCTTTAGTGTATTAAAAGTTAAGATTGGAACATCCGTGTAATATAATAGGCAAAACAATAGTTTTGTGTAATGTTGGCTTAACGTTTTTTTAGATAATTTGGAATGACAAAAGTCTCGTATAATATAAAGCGTATCCAGAATAGAGCCTATTTTTAAATTTATTTTTCACCTCATTCCTGGTCGTAATTATTGTTTTGAGTATTTTAATCACTTTAAATATTTAGGATGTGATATCAGCTATGGACATGATAAAGATATTGAACATAAAACTCATCATTTTCAAGCAATTTGTGGCATAATAAATGGAACATTAAATAATGAAGCCCATAAACAAACAAAATTAAAATTTTATAAAACAATGACAGTCCCTGTCTTTTTGTATGGGAGTGAATCTTGGATTATCACTACCAAACAAGAAAATAAAATCAAAGCAGCCGAGATGAAATTTTTAAGAAGAGTAAAAGGATGCAATAGAATGGACCAGATATGAAACGAGGATATCCGTAAAGAACTGCAGATCTACTCCATAAAATAAAATATATTTAACAACAAGAATCAGTGGAAAAAACATGTAGAAAGAATGGAAGAAAGTCGATTACCAAATAAAATCTTACATTATTTTCCGAGAGGAAGGAGAGATTTCGAACGTCCTCGGAAGAGATGGTCTTAGATCTATTAGTGAAGACGGAACAGGCAACTAATGCCTAAACCAGGAAATGAAGAAGAAGTAGTATTTTAATTTAGCCACTTCAAAATTTCCCTCATTTGTCATTAACTGCCCATTTCTAATATTCAGTGTATATCTGCGTGTTAAAGTATATTTGTATTTATTGATATTTACTTTCACCCTCAATTTCTTATTGTTACCCAATATAATGTAGGTGTTGGCCCATAGTATCACATCGCTATCACCTACTAATAATAATATCGTAAGCAATAGCAAGAGCTTATTAATATAGGCCTAATTGAGTTGTTCGCCCTCTCTGTCCTCTAAACTGATTATGCCCTGCTCTAGTAAAAATTTGAGTAGTAGAGGAGATAGTGCATCTTACTTACTTACTTACTTACTTACTCACTGGCACTATCGAACCCGTAGGTTCATGGCCGCGCGGACATAAGCCCTCCATACATCCCTATCCTGAGCTAATGCTTTCCAATCATTCCCTGTATCATCTACTTCCCTCAAATCATAGTTAATTTTATTCTCCCACCTCATTCTTGGTCTACCAACTGGGCGTTTTCCCTCTAGCTTTCCTACAAGAAGCTTCAATGCACGTCTTTCATTCCCCATACGCGCAATATGTCCTGCCTATCGCAGTCTACGAGACTTAACTGTTCGTATTATATCTGGCTTCTTATAAAGACCATGTAGTTCATTGTTGTGCAGTCTTCTCCATTACTAGTTTTAACACCTCGTGAACTTCAAAAGTAATTGAAATCTGTTTGCTTACCTAGTACCCACACCAAATCCATGAGCGATTTAGGCACATTGGAATAAGACTTAACTTTTTTATGGTGCACGTTCGTAGTGCAGTTGGTTAAGGCAATACGATATTATCCGGAAGGACAGGGGTTCGAGCCTCGGTGGGATCAGGATTTTTAAACTAGCCTAATTTTCTTGGCGGCACCGTGGCCCTTGGGTCAGACACTTGTTCTGGGGGAAAAGAGGGCCGTCATTCTGGGCTAACAACCCGAAATGACGTCTAGTGCCGATTGTCCAGTAAAGGTCGGAGTCTTAATCTGCTGCTAATCAAAGGGCCTATTAAGGCCTTTAGTGAGGCCACTTTACCTAACTTTTTTGGATTTCTAAATTCCATCAGAATACTATGCAACTTTTTCCTCTTAATTGAATCATATGTTTTTTTTTTAAATTCTACATATAGTAATCTGTTTAATGCTAGGGACATATACATATCCGTATTCTGAATAAATAAGCACTGTTGGTTAGTCAATGTGTCTCAAACAAATAATAGTACGTGTATGCAATAATAATAATAATAATAATAATAATAATAATAATAATAATAATAATAATTTTATCTATATACAGATTTTTAATGTTTACACATCTTTCTGTACGTAAAGTTTTATTTTTCCTCTCCACTCGTCTCTATCAATCCACTCCATGTCCTCCAGTCCTCTTGTTATCATTCCCGTTCAATCTTGCATCCACAAGTTTCGAGGTCTTCCATTCCTTCTTCATCCAGGTGGAAACCATTCCAATGTTTTCCTGGGTAACCTTTCTTCTTGCATCCGTTGTACGTGCCCATAATTGATTATATCTTATATAATCTACAATAATAATAATAATGATAATAATATTAATAATAATAATATAAGCTTTATTTTACCTGGCAGAGTTAAGGCCTTGTCTACCACTAAACAGCTTAGGAAAAACAACAAAAATCGCCCTTTCACCTAAATTAAGACAAAATTATTATACAACAATTATTTACAATATATTTTGATTTACTTTAGATTTAACGAATGAAATGAAAATGTAACTTACAGGATAGAAAAGTGAGAAAAATTATCATTAATGACATAAAATAAATTTAGTTCTAAAATATAAGGGTCAATATATGAAATGACGAGGTTTTTTTTCTTCTAGTGAACTAGCGCATGGATCTATGAAGAATATACGAAATGTATTTATAAATGTTGGGAATTCCAGGTATGATAGAATATTGATAAATATAATAGACTACTAGAACAGAGTTTGCACTTAAAGCTAACCGATTTCGATATAAACTTCATAAGTACAGCTTTTGAGTTGAGTACGTCAGGCGGCTCGAGTCATAGATATTGGGCCATTCCAAACAGCAATTACTACCGGCATGTCCTACTATAGCTGATTACTCGAAAGTTGACGCACGTCAATCTATTACTGCTATTTTTGTAAATACTGTTGTTACCATTCTCCATTAATGATAATTTGAAAAAAATATATATATAGCCTATACACTCTAGGTCCACCTCTGTGGTCTCGAGATAGCGTGCTGCCTTGTCTCGAGCGGGCCCGGGTTCGATCTCCGGTCGGGGCAGTTTTTCTGGGTGAGGTTTTAATCGGGGTTTTTCCTCACCTGTAAGACAAATTTCAGGAAAACTTTAAGGCCCAAACGGTTCCTGAAATCATATGGCCATAATCATCATCATCATCATCATCATCGTCCTTATCATTATCATCATCCTTCACGGTGTGGAAGCAACAGGAAGCTACCACACCTACAATTCCCTAGTAAACCGACCTGCCTTCGGGCATTACTCTCCCGCCTCATTCTTGGTCTACCAACTGGACGTTTTCCCTTTGATTTTTCTACAAGAATATTCCATTCACGCCTTTCAATCCCCATTCGTGCCACATGTCCTGCCCATCGAAGTCTAAGAGACCTAACTGTTCTTATTATACCTGACTTCCTATAAAGACCATGTAGTTCACTGTTATGTAGTATTCTCCATTCACCTATCTCTTCATCTCTCTTTGGTCCAAAAATGTTCCTAAGAACTTTATTTCTCAATTGCTCGTGACCATCTTTCCTCCCTTAAAGTCAGACTCCACGTTTCGCATCCACATAATACAACTGGTAGAACAATAGTTTTATATATTTTCAGTTTAACGTTTTTTGAAAGGATTTGGACATCAAGAGTCTCTGTAATGCATTTCCAGAATTGAGCCTATGTTTAATTTCTTTGTTCATCTCTTTCGTATTTGTGATTATTGTTCCGAGGTATTTAAATTCAGCCACTTCCTCAAAATTTCCCTCATTTGTCATTAGCTGTCCATTTCCATAATATAATATATTTGTTTGTGTGACCATATATTTAGATAATTTTAACAAATTATGAAGGATTGCGCACATGAACAGATATTTAAAAAAATGCAAACCTTAATCGATTCTACTTACTATAAATGTATATCCATTCATCCGTCCATAGTAATTCTGCCCGATGGCAGGTCATTCACTGCAATCATAGCATTTCCATGCTATGCTTTACTAGGGAATTATAGTGTGGTAGCTTCCCGTTTCTTTCCACACCGGTGAAGGTTGATGACGATATTGATAAGGATGATGATGATGGCCGGATGATTTTCGGGGACCGTTGGGCCCTAAGCTTCCTGACATTTGTCTTACAGGTGAGGAAAAACCCCGAGAAAAACTTCACCCAGTAGCCTGTCCCGACCGGGAATCAAACCCGGGCCCGCTGCGTGACAAGGCAACTCGCTACCTCGAGACTACATGGTTGACCACATTATATATATATATATATATATATATATATATATATATATACTCGCTACCTCGAGACTACAGGGGCGGACACACACACACACACATACACACACACACATATATATATATATATATATATATATATATATATATATATATATAGATATAGATATTATAAATATATTTTTGACATTTGGCAATGAAGGCAAATATATATATATATATATATATATATATATATAAAGGAAGTTTTAGTATTAGTATTAGAAACTTCTTTTCTTGAGGTTGTAGAGGGGGACTTAGTAGATAAAGTTTTGATAAGGAACCCATGTCCGGAAACGTTCAATTTCGATGTAAAATAATTCTGAAGATCGAAACACAATGGGCTGATATTGTTTCTAGTGTTTCAGAATAAGTATTACAGACTTCTAAGGGTTTGTACTACACCTGTCCTGTCGGAGGAAGATCTTGAATGAATTCCAGCAAAAAATTATTAAGCACGCTCCAGGTATTGTGGGGCATATGTATGAAAACATGCGTCGCAGGTAACACTTTGTGCAACGAACAACAGGGTCGCCACGCTGAACTACATTTTTAGTACAACCCCTAGAAGTCTGTAATACTTATTCTGAAACACAAGACACACGATATCAGTCCATTGTGTTCCGATCTTTAAATTTATTTTACATCGAAATGATACGTTTCCGGGAATGGGTTCCTTATCAAAACTTTATCTACCAAGTCCCCTCTGCAACCCCTAGACGTCTGTAATATTTATTCTGAAACACCCTATATATCATCTTCATCATCATAGTACATTCACGAATTTAGGCCATTTGTTTACCTGTTTCGGCCTCAACAGAAACACCATCCAAAAGTCTTTTGAATTGACGTCCTGGTCTCCTTCTTCCTGTAGGTTAATAGCTCAACATTTGTTTGGGTATCCTGTGATGTTCCATTCGATGAAAATGTTGCATCCATCTTGACTTTTAATCGTAAATGTAGTTTATTAAATGTTCCATGTGTAATTCTTCTTAGAAGTCTTCGCTTTTTTTTTTGTGATTTAGTAGTGTGTATCCTACAGTCCTTCGAAGGTATCTCATTTCAGCAGATCTAAGTCTCTGTATATCCTTCTGTTTCAGTGTCCATACTTCGCTATAATACAAAAGAGTTGAAAAAGCCAGTGTTATATACACGTTTACATGTTATATAAATATATATATATAGATATGTTATATTGCAGATTTTCGCGGATATAAGTATGAATAAGAATGTTTTCTTGGGTTTTCAGCGTCTTGGATTCAAGTTCGGCCCCTGGCCACTGACTCCGACGTTTCGGCATGATCAAGGATAATGGCATGTGGGATCATGCCGAAACGTCGGAGTCAGTGGCCAGGGGCCGAACTTGAATCCAAGACGCGGAAAACCCAAGAAAACTTTCTTATTCATATATATATACACTACTCAAAAAATTAGAGGAACACATGTTTAAACCAAAACACGAGAATGAATATTGAAACAGTTTAATGTTTGATCTTTTGTAATTATAAATTGAAATTTTTGTGTAAAATTAGAATAGACATTCAAACAATATTTTCTTGTACAGTATTAGCAATACGAACAAGTTATCATTTGTAACAGAAAACAAAGTGGAAATTTGAGATTTACAATTTTTGGAATCAATGTTTCTATGGTTATTTCAACACTCAGTAGGCCTACTTAGTGTGTCCACCGTGAGCCTGAATGACTGCATTACACCTACGAGGCATGCTTCGCAGAAGCCTTCTTACACAAACTTGTTAGATTCTCTCCCATTCCTCGGTGAGTACATGTGAAAGTTCTTCAAGTTTCTGAGGTACAGCAGGACGCTTATGAACAAGTTTTTGTCAACTTATCCCACATATGCTCGATCGGATTAAGGTCCGGAATGCATGCAGGTCAGGCCATCACCCGAATTTGGCATTTTTGCAGGACATATCTGGTAGCCTATGCTGTATGACATCTAGCATTATCTTTGCATTAGAAGAAAATTAGGGTCCATACCATATTGAAAGGGTACAACATGTTGGAGGATAATGTCATTAATGTAAATATCAGCATTCATGCGCTGTGGGACAACGACAAGCTCTGTCCGAGACTCAATAGTAATCCCAGTCCAAACCATAACCGGACCACCTCCAAATCTGTCACGTTGAATGATTATGGCTGGTCCAAAACGTTCACCAGGACGTCTGAATACACGTGTACGACCATCAGAATCTGTTAGACGAAATCTTGATTCGTCCGTGAATAAAACACCCTTCCATTGGCGGAGCTGCCAGTTGACATGATTCTGAGCAAATTGCAGCCGGGCTTCTATGTGCTGACGTGTTAAACGAGGGGGCTTTAAAGGGGATTCTAGACCTCAACCTTGCATTTCTCAGTCTATTTCTGACAGTATGATAAAAATTACCGTCCCAGTTGCTGTGCGTAAATGATTTTGTAGATCTCTGGCTATAGATTTTCTTCTGCGCAAAGCTGATAAGACAAGAAACCTATCCTGTACGTCTGTAGTCTTCTTCTTATACCTTGCCCGGGTCTCCTCCTGTATCCATGTGTCTCTCTATATCGCCTCCACAGCCTATGGATGAAGGAACGGCTGACATCAAGAATCCTAGAGACATGACGAATGAAACCACCATCTTCATTCAATGCATCTGCTCGTGCAACTGATGTTTCATTCAGATGTCTCATTGCTCTGTATTAGCTTCAGAGAACACAAAAATAACAATTCCCTACCACAGATACCACAGATTATTCTTCAAACCTGTTTTTAAAAAATAAATCAATACGAAATCACTTTGGTTTCAGCAACTCTTGGAATTTCACTAACATATTCAGAGAAAAATTAATAAAACCCGGAAGATCTTCAATCTTATTTTAAACAATACTTGAACTCAAAACATCTGACTCTCAAAAATTAAATTGTTACAATATTTATTTTGTGGCTTTGGTTTAAACATTTGTTCTTCTAATCATCCCGTACGTTCCTTGCCACCGAGACGACTTGTCACACGAACTTTTCGAACCAATAAATCCATCGACCCCGGCCGGGTTTGAACCCGCGACCCACGGGACTACAGGCAAGAAACATAACCACTAGACCACCGTTCTCGACCCCTATTACATAGGTGACTATTTTACTATGTGTAAAATTAAAATCTGCATGTGTACTGCCTTCATATTTTTGGGACTTCAGGAAGATAAGATAATGCATTTTTTTACGTGTAGAATGGTGCAATGTGACTAGGACATGTTGCAAGAAAAAGGCTATATCCATTCTTGTTTTCATAAGCGAGATATTTGGTTATTACGTTGGCAGCACCATAAAGTTTCAATAATCTTATAACTCGACACAGCCGTATTCCATATCGGAAAAGATGCGAAACATCAAAGTGCTCTCCGAGTATGGACGTAATAAAACATTCCAAAACACGAATTAGTATACTCACGTCAAATTGAAAAATGTCGCCTAGATGATATATCTTCTGTCTCGAGGTCCGGGTTTATAAAAAATGCTTCATTCTCTACAATGGCGTAACAGCGCAAAGGGAAATTTTTGGACCAAAGAGAGATGAACAGACAGATGAATGGAGAAGAGTGTATAACAGTGATCTACACGATCTTTATATGAAACCAGATATAATAACAGTTAATTCTCGTAGATTGCTAGAGATAGGACATGTGGCACGATCGGGAATTGAAAGAGGGCATGGAAACTTCTTGTAGGGAAACTAGAGAGAAAACGCCCAGTTGGTAGACCAAGGATTATATGGGAGATTTACATTAACCGTGATTTGAAAGAAGTAGATTACAGGGGATGATTAGTAAACATTAGATCAGGATAGGGCTATATAAAGAGCTTTTGTCCGCGCGGCCATGGACCTACAGGTTTGTTAGTGCCAATAAGATTATCAGTAATAATAATAATAATAATAATAATAATAATAATAATAATAATCCGATTGAGGGTCTTTCCACTTTTCATTGGTTGCCCTTTTACCAGCCGGCTGCTGGCCCTTCACATCCACATGTGTCAATCACAGAGGTAGATGATCAACAGCCAGTGTAGGGGTGACATGTGGTTAGCATGTCGAGTCCCCCAGCCGTTATAGCTGGTTCCTCAACCCGATAATAATAATAATAACAATAATAATATTAGGCCTCGAAGGCCCTTGGTCTACCAGTCGGTTGATATCCTCACACTCACTTGTGTTAATCAAAGGGGTGGGCGATCATGCAGCCAGTCTAGGGTTGACATGGGGATAATTGGAAAACATTAGCTCAGGTTAAGAATGTATGGAGAGCTTATGTTTGCGCGAACATGAGCTTAAAGATTTGATAGTGCTAGAGTTTGTTATTGTTAATTCCTGTAGTCTGAGTCGGAATCGAACTCTGGACATTGTGCACCGCAGTCGGAAGCTCTGTCCACAAGATCATGAGAGAAGTAGCCGCCATGCTGGGTAATTGTATTTAATAAAGTAAATGAATAATGTTATGCAACGGAAATGGACAACTAATGACAAATTTTAAATTTTGAAGAAGTGGCTAATTTCAAATACATAAGAACAATAAGTACAAATAGGAATGAGATGCTCAAAGAAATTGAACATAGGCTCAATTCTGGAAATGCGTGCTATTATGCATTATAGGGACTCTTGTCCCAACTCCTTTCAAAAAAATTAAACTGAACACCTATAAAAACTGTCATTCTCCCAGTTTTATGGATGCGAAACATGGACTCTTACTTTAAGGGAGTAAAGAAGATTACGAGTATTTGAGAATAAAGTTCTTAGGAAAATTGTCCGCGCCGTAGCCGAGCGGTTTAAGGTAGGAAGCCTTGGCGCAGAGCTACGGGACTTGCGCTGGTTCGAGTCCTCCATGGGGAAAGAAATTTTCTCATGGTATTTCGGCCAGTATGGGACCGTGCCCACCCAGCATCGTGAGGCATTGGGTAGCTACAATAAGTAGCGGCTCCAGGTTGAGGAACCAGCTATAACGGCTGGGGGACTCGACATGCTAACCACATGTCACCCCTACACTGGCTGTTGATCATCTACCTCTGTGATTGACACATGTGGATGTGAAGGGCCAGCAGCCGGCTGGTAAAAGGGCAACCGCTGAAAAGTGGAAAGACCCTCAATCGGAAGGAAAATTGTTGGGCCAAAAAGAGATGAACAGACAGTGAATGGATAAAACTACATAATAGTGAGCTATATGATAAATATAGGAAGCCAGATATAATAGGAACATTAAGTCTCATAGACTGCGATGGACAGGACATGTGACATGTATGGGGGATGAAAGAGGTGAATGGAAGCTTCTTGTAGAAAAACCTGAGGGAAAACGCCCAGTTTGTTGACCTAGAATAAGGTGGGAGAATAACATTGTCCATGATTTGAAGAGTCCGTCGCCGTGGTGTAGTCGGTAGAGTCTCTACCTTCCACTCCGGCGACCGGGTTCGATTCCCGGCAGGGTAGGGGATTTTAAATCTCCACCTTGGGTCTGGGTGTGTGTCCTGCCCTTGTGTCTACATGTGAGAATGAAATAAAGTTAACAAAAAGGTAAACAATAAGGTTAAACAATAGGCTAAAACAAAAAAGGAAAAACAGCGTAAAACGAAAAGGAGACAAAAGAAAATGCAACTGAGTGTAAAACAAACAAAAAAAAAAGTAGGAAGTGGATTACACAGGGGTGATTGAAAAACATTAACTCAGGATAGGGATTTATGGAGAGCTTATGTCCGCGCGGCTCATGAACCTATGTGTTCTATAATGCCAGTGAGTTAGTTAGTTAAATGAATAATGTATTACTTTCCGCTTGTCGCTTGACATTGTTTATACTTTGTCAGTTACTCACTTTATCATAACGTAAAGCAGTACGATTGCACAGTTCTTTCAGTGCAGGTCAATTACGGAAGTTCCCTGTGTCGGATTACATGGCAACGTTTATTTATCGCATCTCCAAAGTATGATCACGGCACCCTTCTAGTATAATGTATCTAATTGTATTTTTATTGAATTAATCTGGATAGGGGAAATATTTTTGTTACAGATTTGGAATAAGGAGATTTAACGGCACACGCACAATTAGTTGTCTCAAGTGTTTATATTTATAATAGAGAGAGGATCGCTTTCGAGGCAACTCGGAGCGTCAACACGGGGCATGCTGTCCTAGACAAACACGCCCGGCACCAAGTCAAACTCAGCAAACGGACACTAAATATTGGAGAGGGGGTTATTGTTGGGCCAAGAGGTAAAGATTGGATCTAGTGACACTAGGAATACTGAAGGAGTTCTCCATGTGTGAGAACTTAGGTTGCTCGGTTGGTATTCGGTAGAGTTGAGGTTCTTATCTCGGGATTCCACGAGGACTTCGTCGGGCAGAATTAATGTACAAAGAATATCTGGTAAAAGTAGTATTCTTGACTTTTATAAACTGCAAGTAATTGTATATATATGAAGTGAATTTATCCAACTTTTTAGAACGTAGTGTTTTGAAGTGACTGATGAAATTGTACACGAGAAGTAAGTGACGAGGAGAAGCCTCTCTCGCCTATAGGTAAATTAGTTACTCCCACTACCTCGATCACGTGGACCTAAGGTCTGTGCTTAGGCAACATATAACGAAACATATAATTGGTTAATGCGCCCTCCTATTTTGATCCCGGGGGTGTTACAAATTTATTATTGGCGATTTACGCCTTCAGAGGTTGGACCTTTTTCCCCCGTGCTGGCTTCACGTACAGTCTAGTCACAAACATTAGCTAGGCTTGGGTTTTTTCTTCTTAGGCTTGGGTTTTTTCCTAGGCTTCCGACGCTAGAACTTGCCATGTTCCACACACTTTTTGCTAACGATGTTGTGTCAGGGTACAACCCCCCGCTTGTACATTAGCTAAGGGTTATGGTTATCACGCTAAATCAGTTAACTGGAGGCTTAGAAATATCTCTACTCAATCTGTCGAGCAAAGGATCATTGTCATTAGTAAGTTATTATCATGTGTCAGCCACTTCCGTCTTCACAAAGAAAGGTTTACATTACCTGAGTTGTCAGTATTCTTTAATAACTAATAATTTGATTACATTGATGCTGACTTCTTTGGATCATTTTATACGGCCTTTGCTCTTACATAATCAGGTTCCACTCTCTTCCCTGATCAATTTGAATATAAATATGACCTAAGTCCAGTAACTGCTTCATTTAATGATGTTATAATATCATCTGGTTATTATTGCCGATAGGGATTTATTTAGATTTACACAGGAGGCTGGATGAATGAATTGCCACAAATGCCCTATAAACAAATGGAAAAATCAAGGGATTTTTTTATTTGTTTATAATCCTCTCGCGTAATATAATGCTAGTATCATAGCTATAGTGCCTTTAAAGAAAAAATGGCTATAATATTTTGGTTAGAGCACGTTAACCCTGAGAGTGTTGCCAGCACGTCAATTATGTTCAGATTGTAAACACTGATATGTATCCCTTTTACCTGGGATCGTTCTTTGAGGTAAATAGACTCACTTTCTGCAATATAGACATACATAAATATTCATAAAGAAAAAAAAGATACACCCTTAATATATTTGGTGGTCTACTCAAACCATTCATGCTTATACAATTACCATTCAAAACTATTTAGTTGAATACCAGTATAGCATAGATTGTTTGTTCAGTGTTAACTGTTTATTTACAATTTCGTCTACACCTTAATATCTACCTACATTATAATGTGCGTCTACAGCTGGGGAATTCATTTGCGATGAACCAGTTTTGTCTACTTCAAACCATATGTCGAATAATACTTCGTTTTGCTAAATTTAAATTAAATTGAGTCAATAAGACTTATTTACATGGATCTATATCTTTGCGACCAAAATACTAAATATCGCGTTAAGCAGCTGTGCTATCGTTATAAACAATTATTATTGATAGTATTACCCCCCTGATATCATTTTTCCCCATAGGTATTGCATACATACGAATTCATCATGATTATTAATCCATGAAATATTCATGATTCTTAATATTTTATTCTCAACATATTTCGGCCACATTTACTTTGCCAAAGATAGCTGGCTACATCATTGCTCAGCCAAACGACGTTATTTTCTTAAGCGTGCAAAATCATTTCCTTCGAATGCAGAATCGTATAGTATGTCACATTCGCTTCCACCAGCGACCATGACTTCATCTCATCTCATTATTAACATCGAATACAAATTCGCACAAATTGTCACATTCGCTTCCATCAGCGATCATGACCTCATCTCATCTCATTATTAACATCGAATACAAATTCGCACAAATTGTCACATTCGCTTTCACCAGCGACATGACTTCATCTCATCTCATTATTAACTCGAATACAGAATCGCATAGTATGTCACATTCGCTTCCACCAGCGACCATGACTTCATCTCATCTCATTACTAACATCGAATACAAATTCGCACAAATTGTCACATTCGCTTCCACCAGCGGACCATGACTTCATCTCATCTCATTATAGATAATACGGGATCCCTTGCCCTCAAATATTTTCAACAAAATAGCACGTGTTATACAAACACAGTGACGTCGCCGCTTCGGCCCACGTCTACAAATTAAATTCTGTAAATATACTCAACAAATATATTTCTCACGCTTTATAGGTTCACACCGCCACTCGGCCTTTCAATTAAGGTGCATTGAGCTTCACCCTGTCTCATTAGCTCCTATGTTTACACTGTCTGATTGTTATTTTGGACAAAATAATCATAATCATCATGATATTATTCGTATTCAGATTGTTGTACAAGGTTCTTCAATTACCTATATGTATTAAACAATTACAATGGCCTATCTGGGCTCATTTTAACATTTACTGGATTAATAGTAGATACTGCAGCTTTCTGCTCGCGCGATTGGATTAAAACATTTAAAAATATAGATCCATTCTCCATCGTTAAGTTCAAATCAACAATTTATTAATCGCCCTCAATCTTAGCTGAAAGTGGACATGCATGTGTTATGTATTCACATTAATTCAATTAATTATATCACATCCATCAATATGGGGGGTATTATCATGATTAATATCTAAATCGACATTTCACTTTATTTTTTTTTTCGCAGTCATTGTGCCCTTTCCTCTCGCGATTAGCGTTTTAATCTATGCCTATTTAATCACTTTATTAGTGTTATTTATTTTAATTACTGATTATATTTGGTACTTTACCATACAACATTTATTTATTAATTTTTTTTTTACTAATACTTTTCATTTATGTCCTAATCTCAGCTAGTATTGAGTTCGAATCCCGTGAAAACTGGTTCATGCATTTAAGTATAATTTATCAGGTCTTGTTTTTTAATTTTCGTTTGGGGATTATGTAGCGCTTATATGTTTGTACTTTTTGTATGTTATAAATCAAAACTCTGTCGGTTATTATAACCACTTCCTTACCTGGGTACTGCATAATTTCAG
Source organism: Diploptera punctata (assembly GCA_030220185.1). NCBI lineage: Eukaryota > Metazoa > Arthropoda > Insecta > Blattodea > Blaberidae > Diploptera > Diploptera punctata. The sequence goes on from JASPKZ010001917.1 coordinate 22,368, forward strand.
CGTTTACATGGACATTTATCTCGTACCTAAAATCACAGTAGTGTCTACCTGTGCACACAATACAATATAGTACACATGCAAGACATACATACATACGTAATATATCCATTCCGTTGTCATTCTTACGTGTAAAAATCTCTCCCTCCCTTTTTTTTTCGAGTGTCAACTTTCACTGTCCCGTTCTGTCTACCCTTAATACTATTAGTGTCTAATTTCACAGTCTGTTAACTCGCAAAGGCCTCCTGTACTATTATTATATACATGTTTTGCGATACTACGCCCACACGCAAACAAACTCTGAAACACACGCATGGTAATTTATCGGGTCTTTACAGCCTCAATCTTATCCTTAGATTCACATATAATGACTAGACTTTTGTCAAAATTTTTCAAATGATTCTTACTTCTATCATCTATGTTAATATGCGCCACAGAATTACTAGCGATCTCTGGGTTCCCTAGTATCTCTATACGTGCATGTGTTTTGTGATTAGCCGTCGTCCAAGAAACACTCTCCGACGCGTATGATTCATTTTCGGGGTTCCTATCCTTTTGACCTCTACTATTTATGTTCTTTGTGATGACACTTATTTCATCGTTTAGTTTGCTACTGGATTCGTTAGTCACTTTCTGTTCTATATTAGTGCCTAACTCATTAAATCTAGGCTCTACTATCATTTCAATCAATTCAGAGCGTTTATCCTGCTCTGCAATTTTCTGAGCTACTTGGGGCTTTAGTGTTTCTTGTTCGTGTGGGCTGGCTTTTGTACAAATAGACACATATAATTTTACCCTTTTGTCCGAGTTCTCTACACTACAGAGCACATTCTTTGTCGACTCGTTTTTATTTCCCCTTGTAATTCCTCCTGTTTCTCTCCCCTAAGTTAGTTTGTAACGTTATTATACTAGTGTTCATCTCTGTTCTCATTTGACTTATTACCCTGTTTTCTGTTTTCTCTAAGTCTTTAATAAGGTTTTGTTCCATTTTATTTATCTCTTAGTTCTACACACGCTGACGATTCATTTATTTTCGCTTCTAGCAATCTCTCTATTTTTTCCCATCTCATCCCTTAATGTTTCTTTCAACGTAAATACATCCTGTTTCCCCTGCTTATCTCCATCTGTCCTCTCCAAGTTTCAAATTCCCGTTTCATATTCCTCTGCATTGCCTCTAAATCCATTTTCCTATTTCTATCTATCGTCCTCAAAATCCATTTTCCTACTTCTATCTATCGTCTCTAAATCCATTTTCCTACTTCATTCTATCCATCTCCTCTATTCTCGACATTAGCATTTTCATGTATTTCATGGTGTCGTGTGTTTGGATTTCCCTTGTCCCTCTACTTCCCCTCTAGCTTCTGCTCTTGCGTTGCTTTCACTACTTTCCCCTGTGCTTCTGCTCTAAGTTCTCTCTGCTCTATGCCATCTTCGTTATCCTCTCCCCTCCTTACGATTTCGTTCTCCTCCTTCAATCAGTTGCCCACAAGCCTTCTCCCTAATCTCTTCGTGTTTCCTATCCATTTTTTTATCTTTATTTGCCTGCCTCTTTCTATTCCTGCTTCTTAACAACATAAATACACACAGATATATTCTCCGTTAAATCACTGTAATATTTTGATTTCTTATATAGGTAAAAAGTAAAAAAAATGCTTATTCTGTTGTTGTGTCACTTACTGCTTCCTTCCTTCAGTCGCTGTCTTCTCGTTCCGCATCCAGGGTTGCCTGCTTGTTGCCGTCATCTTCTCTGTCCTGGTTGCCTCGTGGTTGTGGGACTTAGTCGTTCTGCCGTTGATTTCTATTCGTGTGTTACTTTTACGACCTATTCTGCCCGCACGTTAGGGAGCCAATATGGAGAGGGGATTATTGTTGGGCACAGAGGTAAAGATTGGATTTAGTGACACTAGGAATACTGAAGGAGTTCTCCCATGTGTGAGAACTTAGGTTGCTCCGGTTGGTAATCGGTAGAGTTGAGGTTCTTATCTCGGGATTCCACGAGGACTTCGTCGGGCAGAATTAATGTATAAAGAAGATCTGGTGAAAGTAGTTTATTCTTAACTATTACACACTACAAGTAATCGTATCTATACGAAGTGAATTTATTTAACTTTTTAGAACGTAAGTGTTTTAGAGAAGTGACTTGATGTAATTTTCTACGAGCAGTGAGTGACGAGGAGAAGCCTCTCTCGCCTATATGTAAATTAGTTACTCCCACTACCTCGATCACATGGACCTAAGGTCAGTGCTTAGGCACATATAACGAAAAACATATTAATTGGTTAATGCGCCCTCCTATTTTGATCCCGGGGGTGTTACAAATTTATTTATTGGCGATTTACGCCTTCAGAGGTTGGACCTTTTTTCCCCGTGCTGGCTTCACGTACAGTCTGGTCACAAACATTAGCTAGGCTTGGGTTTTTCTTCTTAGGCTTGGGTTTTTTTCCTAGGCTTCCGACGCTAGAAACTTGCCATGTTCCCACACTTTTTTGCTAACGATGTTTGTGTCAGGGTAAAACCCCCGCTTGTACCTTAGCTAATGGGTTATGGTTATCACGCTAAATCAGTTAACTGGAGGCTTAGAAGATATCTCTACTCAATCTGTCGAGCAAAGGATTATTGTCATTAGTAAGTTATTATCATGTGTCAGCCACTTCCGTCTTCACAAAAGAAAGGGTTACATTACCTGAGTTGTCAGTCTTCTTTAATAACTAATAATTTGATTACATTGATGCTGACTTCTTTGGATCATTTTATACGGCCTTTGCTCTTACATAATCAGGTTCCACTCTCTTCCCTGATCAATTTGAATATAAATATGACCTAAGTCCAGTAACTGCTTCATTTAATGATGTTATAATATCATCTGGTTATTATTGCCGATAGGGATTTATTTAGATTTACACAGGAGGCTGGATGAATGAATTGCCACAATATTTAGGGACCGTCCGCTCTGTTTGATTAGTGTGTGTGCGTGCCTCTATATGCTGCAGACGTCAACCATAACTCCAGCTGTCCCCGTCACCTACCATTTTCACCTCTCCCTCTGATTCTTAAAGATATAAAACTGCTATTATTCCAGTTATAATAACGGATGCAAAATATGACATCTTAGTTTAAGAGAGGAGAAAATATTATGAGTATTTTGAAAATAAAGTGCTTAAGACAGACATGAACAGAGAAGTGAATGGAGAAAACTATATAACAGAGAGCTATTGATTTTTATTGGAAATCAAACACAAGGACCCACAATCAACAACTACAAATCGGATGGAAAAAGATCTTTGGGACGGACAAGTAAACGATGGATTTGAGACCGGAAGAGGTCGCATTGACATAATCCTGGAAAGGAAGAAGAAGAAGAAGACATAATAACAACAGCTGTAGTCTCATAAAGTGATGGACAAGACACGTGGCATGATAGTAAACTGAAAGAGGGACATTAAAATTTCTTGTAGAAAAGGCAGAGAATAAGCTCCCAGTAGGTGGGTCAAGAACAAGTAACATAAAACCATCGTTTAGGGAGGTTAATTATACAGTGAATGTTTGGAAAACATTAGTTTAGGATAGGGATGTATGGAGAGCTTATGTCCGCGAGACGATGTACCTCGGGCTCAATAGTGCCAGTAAGTTAGTTAATAATAATAATACTAATAATAATAATAAATAATAATAATAAAATAATAATAATAATGATAATAATAAAATACTTACTTACTTACTTACTTACTTACTTCACTGGCACTATCGAACCCGTAGGTTCATGGCCGCACGGACATAAGCTCTCCATACATCCCTATCCTGAGCTAATGCTTTCCAATCATTCCCTGTATAATCTACTTCCCTCAAATCATAGTTAATGTTGTTCTATGATTTGAGGGAAGTAGATTATACAGGGAATGATTGGAATAATAATAATAATAATAATAATAATAATAATAATAACTATAAAATTACAAAAACAAAAACAATAATAATTATATAATAATAATAATAATAATAATAATAATAATAATAATAATAATAATAATAATAATACTAATAATAATAATAATAATAATATTAATAATAATAATAATAATAATAATAATAATAATAATAATAGATGAACAGACAGATGAATGGTGGAGAAGACTACATAACAATGAACCACATGGTCTTTATAGGAAGCCAGATAAAATAAGAACAGTTAAGTCTCGTACACTGCGATGGGCAGGACATGTTGCACGTATGGGGAATGAAAGACTTGCATGGAAGCTTCTTGTAGGAAAGCCAGAGGGAAAACGCCCAGTTGGTAGACCAAGAATGAGGTGGGAGAATAACATTAACTATGATTTGAGGGAAGTAGATTATACAGGGAATGATTGGAAAACAATAGCTCAGGATAGGGATGTATGGAGAGCTTATGTCCGCTCGGCCATGAATCTACGGGTTCGATAGTGCCAGTGAGTAAGTAAGTAATAATAATAACGAACAGGTTTACAATATATTATATTTGTAAAGATAAATATACGCCTACACTGGGGTTTGAACCCAGGACCTTTGACTCTCAATGTCAATGCTCTATCCAATGGAGCTACCTAGGCCTCACTTGGTTAGAGCATTGACTTTGAGAGTCAAAGGTCCTGGGTTCAAACCCCAGTCTAGGCGTATATTTTTCTTTTCAAATATAATTTATCCATTATTAAGATGTTTAAAATCGAATAATATGAACATTACAACGTATTATTAAATGTTCATGTGACCTATGTTCTACACTCTATTCCATTTATTCCAAATCCTTCTATCATCCCTGTCCCGTTCTTCGAATCGTTTATCATTCATAGCTTTATTTATAACCTACATCCAGTGTTTTTTTTTTTTGTCTACCTCTACCTTTCCTTCCCCTGTAATTCAATCCAACATTTGTCTTCATAACCTTTCATCATCAATTCATTTTATACAGTATGTCCATCACATTGCAATTGTCTGTATTTTACAACATCTAGAATTGAATTTCATTTATTCGTATGTTTCCTAATCACTTCACTTTTTATTCTACCCATATTAGATTTTCTGGCTGAACGTCGTAAGAAAAGTATTTCTATTATTAATAATTTTGATCACCCAATATTGATCTATTAACAACAACAATATGTTTTTATATAGGAATATTCTACAATACAGTGTTTCCCCTTCAACCCAAAGTGATTTGTCGCGAGAGGTTCCTGTCTAAAGCATCTTCTTCCCTCAAATCTCTAGCTTCCATACTTCTCTTCACTTCATCCATCCATCGTTCTCTAGGCCTGCCTTTCCCACTTCTTCCATTAGCTTTCCAATTAAGAATCTTCTTTGGTATTCTCTCTTCTACCATTCTTATGAGGTGTCCATACCATTTCAGACGTTTTTCTTCTATTTTTCCTAATGTATTTTTCAACTTGCATAATTTCCCTTATTGTGCTGTTTCTGACCTTATCCCTTCTTGTCCCCTTCTTGTTAGGATGTTGCTTATCACCAACGTTGTTCAAAATATATAACAATAACAACAACAATAATAATAATAATAATAATAACAATAATATTAATAACAATAATAATAATAATAATAATGTAGAGAATAAATAAAAAATATTTAAAATTAGCATGATTTACTAAAAATGAATTACTAAACACAGAAATCTTTAGAATCGGGATTCATAATTAACAAATTCTAAACATGGTCAAATTTATTATGGTTTAGGCTCCTATGTTTATGTTGTTTGGGATACACTCGTGAATATTTATTCATCGTCCTCAGTAGATCAGGGAGTTCTCTTATTGGTCGTTCCGTTCCCCATTGAAATATGTAATAAGTCGTTTTTCCAGCTTTTTCCCTTGGTCCCCTATACTGTATTCCTTTTACTTGTTTTTTAATGTGGTTTCTCTTTAAGGCCCTTGTGGCATGGGATACGTAAAATGAACTAAAAGGAAGAAGTTAAAATAAGAATAAGAAAGAAGAAAATGTATTATTATTATTTATATTATTATTATTATTATTATTATTATTATTATCATTTATTATTATTATTATTATTATTATTATTATTATTATTATTATTATTATTATTATTATTATTATTATTATTACCTCAGGGGTCCTCATCTAGGGGATATGTGGATGACGACTACAAGGTGCCCAAGCTGAGCAAAACATTTCTTCCACTTACTTGTGTTTTGCACTCTTTTAACTTTACTATCTAACCTCTCTTGGTTAACTCTTGTTTTTTCGACCCCGACGCTATTGGGGCATCCGACGGCCAGGGAGTCTTTCCTTTCTTCCATTTCTTCTTTCCTATACTTTATTTTCTTCTCCAGAAAAGCCTGACCAGAGGCTATAAGATGGCAGCCCCATAACCAATCTTGCCTTCCTTTGGCTGGCAACCAATCGAAGGAACTATTATTATGCTTTGAAGTCTTATATTAGAATTTCCCGGAAGGATCAAACTTATGATGACCAAAGTTATCTCTTGGCCGTCCTATGAAACGCTCGAGGGAACATTTTCTATAAGATCGTAACAGGCCTTGGCCTAATACTTGGAAGGAATTATTATTATTATTATTATTATTATTATTATTATTATTATTATTATTATTATTATTATTATTATTCAGGTTGATAATACCAGGTATATTGGCGGGGGACTCGACATGCTGGCCACATATCAACCCTACACTAACTGGCTGGATGATAACTCACCGCTCTGATTAACACATGTGAGTATGTGAAACACAGCCGGCTGGTAGGCCTGTCGCGCTTTGGAATATTATTATTATTATTATTAGTATTATTATTATTATTATTATTATTATTATTATTATTATTATTATTTATTATTATTATTATTATTATTATTATTATTATTATTATTATTATTATTATTATAGTCACAGAAATTGACATTTTAAGAAGATCGGCAAGAATATAAAAATTGAATAAAGTAAGAAATAATACAATAAGAAAAATAATGACTGTAAAAAAGGATATTGTACAAGAGATTAAAGAAATCCAACTAAGATGCTATGAATATATAATGAGAAAAAGAGACACAGAAACAAAGAAGTATTGAAATGGATACCTCAAGGAAAAGGGAAACGTGGTAGGCCTAAGCCAATGTGGATAAAGGGAATTCAAGACAACATGGAGAAGAGAAATAGGACAAAAGCAGACACGCAAGACGGGAAGTGGGGAAGAAAGGATGGTGTATTTTGGTTGAGGATACCTGTGTAAATAACAGAAACAATCCTAAGATAAAAAAGATATGATTGTCAATATTATTATTATTATTAATATTATTATTATTTTTATTATTATTATTATTATTAGTAGTAGTAATAGTACTAGTAGTAGTAGTAGTATTATATCCCACACATTTTATTGTACACAGACCAATAAGATCTAAGAATATTTGGAGAGAAAAATTATACGCTCAGACCGGGACTTGAACCCGGGACCCTTGGTTTTCTAGTCCAAGTGCTCTACCATTTGAGCTACCTGAGCAAGTACCGATCTAAACGCAATTTTTTCTCTATATACGTTGTAATTCCCGCCCACCAAATGCTTTGAAGCCTTTGCTTCTATCTTTGCAAATGGCGGCTCCTATATTAAGAAGACACATTTGGGAATTATACATTACATTATAAATGGCAGTACGGCTTTTTTCGTTGTTCTTATTATTAATTTCATACATCTCAATGATGGATAAATCATATTTGAAGAGAAAAATTATACGCTCAGACCGGGACTTGAACCCGTATAATGTAATGTATAATTCCCAAATATGTCTTCTTAATATAGGAGCCGCCATTTGCAAAGATAGAAGCAAAGGCTTCAAAGCATTTGGTGGGCGGGAATTACAACGTATATAGAGAAAAATTTGCGTTTAGATCGGTACTTGCTCAGGTAGCTCAAATGGTAGAGCACTTGGACTAGAAAACCAAGGGTCCCGGGTTCAAGTCCCGGTCTGAGCGTATAATTTTTCTCTTCAAATATGATTTATCCATCATTGAGATGTATGAAATTAATAATAAGAACATCGAAGATCTAAGAAGCCTATACACTCAAAGATCGGCATAATTATCCTCTCTTAAAGAAAATTGCTGTCGACGAAATGTTGTATTTTTATTTTAGAAAGAACGCGAGCCACACGTAATACTTGGACCATGATTTGGGAACTTGTATACAACTTCCTTGTTGACAGTGCGCGGTGTCCCCAGTTCGGAGAAGCGGAGGGGTTGGTTTGTATGGCTTTGTTTAGTGGGTGGGCTTGCAGAGCTGAAAGAACAGCCGACATGGTCTTATAACCACAATACGACCAATGTATTTATTCTGCTATGCCTGCTAGACGACTCCAGAAAAATATTTGGCTTTCGAATCGGAAGATGTACGTGGTATGGAAGCGAGACCTGGATTCTGTACGCAGTTTGCAGGTCAAGGTCATCTTTGCTGACCGTCACTTTACTCATTCATATATATATGTGTGTGTGTGTGTTTACGTGCGTTATATCCACGTCTGTAGTCTCGGGATAGCTTCACTGCCTCATACGCTGTGGGCCCGGGTTCGATTCCTGGTCGGGACAAGTTTCTTGAGTGATTGTTCTTTTTCGGGTATTTTCCTCACCTGTAAGACAAATGTCAGAAAACTTTAGGACCCAAACTGTCCCCGAACATCATCTATCATAATCATTATTATCACATTCACCATGTTTAGTATAAATATGTGTGTGTGTGTGTGTGTGCATGCGCGTAGTGAATGGTTGTGTTTAGTACTTAAGGTTTGTGTTTGTCTCGGAGGAGGCCCCGACACTGAGCTGATCACTTAATTCGGGGAGGCCTTCCATATCCTTGTGTGGTTAAAGTAGAGGAAGTTCGGATAATATGGACCCTTCGGTTCGAGTGGACCCTGTTAACATTGTTTTTTTAAATTTGAGCTGCCCTGGAACAGAAAACATTTTAATTTCTTCCCCTCATTAACTTTGAGTGGTTCAAGGCCAGTTTATTTTATTCTCTGTGCGAGGAAGGGTTTATTTATGATATTTATGAAAACGACCATTTAAAAGTAATTCAAGCTAAGAATTAATTCTTAATTTCTGCTACTGAATATTACAAATGTTGAAAAAACTCCTACATTTATTATATGATATTGTATTATATTACATGACATTACATTACATTACGTTACGATTATATATATAATTATATTACATTATATTATATTAGATTATATTATATTAGTATTATATTAGATATTATATTATATTAGATTATATTATATTATATTATATTAATATATTATTATATAATATTATATTATATATTTATATTATATTATATTATATTTATATTTCTATTATTATTACATTATATTGTGTTTGTATGCCCATGTTTTCCCTTACAGAATTTTAGGCGCTCTTCCCCTACAGGGAAGACTTTTAACCATTCTAATTTAGTTCCACTTGTTTCGTATAGAGGTCATTTTTTGAGTGGTCTCGTGGTCAGCGTTCCGCCTCATACTGATATCTAGGAAACCAAGGTAAGTACTAGGACGGGAAACTTCGGTAAATTTTTGCTTAGAGGCCTTTTCATTTCGGCTTAAGGATTTGTTACGAGCCTGAAAAATCTTCAGACTCGGGACCCAGGCTTAAAGTCCCTCCCGCGGAGGACTGCTCCTTGGATTTTCTGTCCTAAAAATCCAATCGACCCCGGCCGGGTTTGAACCCGCGGACCCTTGGGACGAGAGGCAGGGAGCATAACCACTAGTCCATATATGTAGTCTACTATAGGAGATTATAGGAGATGAGAGGAGAGGGAGAGGATAGGAGATGAGAGAGAGGGCATGGATGGAGAGGAGGGAGAGGAGAGGAGAGGAGAGAGAGGAGATGAGAGGAGAGGAGAGGAAGGAGGGAGAGGAGGAGAGGAGAGGCGGTGGGAGAGGAGAGGGAGGAGAGGAGAGGGAGGGAGAGAGGGGATGAGCGGGATGTGGAGGAGAGGAGAGGGGAGGAGAGGAGAGGGTAGGAGAGGAGAGGGGAG